>PVKE010000318.1:83213-160107 GCA_004027555.1 Craseonycteris thonglongyai
TTGTTTGTTTGTTTGTTTTGTTTGTTTTTTAAAGATTTATTTTCATTGTTTTTGACAGAGAGAGACAGACAGAGACAGAGACAGAGAGAAGGGGGAGGGGTCAGAACAGTCTCCATGGTTGCACATCATTGGTTTTTCCACATAGTTTCATTCCACAGGTGGGCGGGGCTGCACAGGGCAGGAACTGGGCTGGGGTCTCGCCCTGGTGAGAACTGAACTGAGGGCACTCCCCAGTTCAGCATATGGGTCCACACGGGCCGGGGCCAGGATTCAATCCTTGGTCCCCGGGGCTGCAAAGTGAACTCCTAACCCACTGAGCCATCCCGGCTTCCCTGAGGCTGGGCTTTTGTTCATGCTGTTTTTCCAGCCTGGACCGCTCATCTGCCTTGCCTCCAGTGATAGATGTAGCCTAGAATGCTCATCCTCCTTGACTGCAGTGATAGATAGGGCCTGGACCACTCATCCTCCTTGCCTCCAGTGATAGATGCGGCCTGGAATGCTCACCCTCCTTGCCTGCAGTGATAGATGTGATAGATAGAGATTCCTCAAGGCCTCTGTCAGATGGCTCCTGCCTGTGGCTTTCCCAGCCTTACCCACTCCAGCCTGGGAGCCCATGGTCCTTTGTTCTTTCCTCCCTGACACTGGTGACTGCATCATGGCACTCTTTTGTTTGTTTGTTTGATCTATCAGCCTCCCTTACTAGACTGGGAGCTGGTGTGTGTCCCCAGCCACTGTGTGCTTCATTCAGTGGGCTCTTGCATACTTAGATTTGTGCAGGTGAGAACAAAAATCCTGCACATTTGACATGTATTGTTCCGTTGAGTGGCAGGGATGGTTGGCTCTGTTTTACAGATGAGGAAGCTGAGACTTGGCAGGTAAGGCCAAGATCGCTCAGTAGGGATTCAAGAATGGCCTCCCGATTTCAGGTGCATAGCTGGTAGCTGTCTTCCAAAACTCAGCATCCTAGCCCCCGGAGGGGGCAGCTGCTACATCAGTGGAATAAGGAGGCCATCCCATCTGACCAGTTGTGTAGCCCTCTGAACTGGTTCTGGCTGGGAAGTGGCTGATCCTGGCTTTTGTCCCATCTGGGCTGGTGCTGAGAGGAGCCTAAGCTGAACAGACCTCACCCCTGCTAGGAACCTTCCTTTGAGTGGGCTGGTAAGACTGACACCAATCCTGGAAGATTACTGACCTTGAGAACTTGACCTCATTAACCTTAGGTTTTATCCAACAGCACTAAGGGGTGGAGTAGGGCCTGACTCACCAGCCCCTGAGTAGGCCAGGGTCACAGAATCACAGAGCTAAGGGCATCCAGGCATTTAACAGGGCCTGGCATATGGAGGAGGCAGGAAGGCTGAGCAGTTCTCAGTTTGTTAAGGTTTTCCAGTAAACTGCTGTCAGAATCCCCCATCCCCCAGACTGGGGAGGGGAAGAGTACGATGATGAATATAGTTTCTGTTTTAGCTTGACTCTTCTCTTTCTACTTCCCCAGAAGGAAGGGAGAAATGGAGCCCAGCTTCAGCTTTGAGATCTCATACGTCACTTGCTGCCATGTCCTCCTCTCCTTGAATACCTACTTCTCCAGGGAACTTTCCAAACCCTCTGTGGGTGGGGCGGAGTAGGGGCCAGTCAGCTAACTGTGCCGAGGGTGAAAGCATGGGCCACCAAGTCCTGAATTACAGGTGAGCCTAATATGTGCTCCTGGGTCAGTTCCCTGAGGCCAGAGCCCATACTTCCATCCAGCAGTACTGATGGGCACCATGCCATGCTGGACATGCCTGGCCCGGGGCCCTGCCTCTAATACTACCCACAGCTCCTCGTAGTAGTAGCTACTGTTAAGTAGGCACAGGCCCTTTGCTTGTGTTATTTCTGATCTTTTCAATAGCTCTGTGAAGTGGGCACTATACTGTCTTCCCTTTATAGCTGAGGCGACTGAGATTCAGCTAATGATTTGGTCAAGGGCACACGCCTAATAAAAGCCTTGGGTTTTTGACTCCAGGTCTGTGGACCAACCCCCAAACCTATGCCCTTTCCCCTGTTCCGGGGTGGGCATTATGGATCCACTAGACATGTACCGTGGCCAGATACTGACTTGGGCCTCAAGGGCTCGAGGAAAGACAACTTTGAGGCTCTGTGTGTGTAAGCAAAGTGCCGAATCAGAGTCCTGTGATCTGGGTTTGGGGAAGCCTGGAGGGGCTTTGCCCAGGAGGTGACCCTTGGACTGGTCTCTGCAGCGTTAGAGTTCTCCCCCAGGGGGAGGAGGTCGTTCCAGAATGAGGGAACAAGGAGTGGAGGCACAGAGGTGAGACCAGCCAGCCCTGGGGTATCCTAGGAGCAGCCAATGGTTGGGAGAGTATTGGGGGAAGCGTATTACCCCCCCACTCCCACCCAACAAGAGAAGAGTGCTGGGGTCTTGCCACGAGTGAGCCAATCCTTCCTCCTCCACCTTCGCTAAGGAATTTAATTCACCTCCAGGCCTCTCCTTGCAAGTCTGGGCTCTGGGGAGGGGAGCAACACTCTGCCCAAGGGTGTCCAAGAAACCAGTTCCCCTTACTGGCTGGTGGAGGGGGTGTCTGAGCTCTGGGCGGAGCGAGATACCCGCAGAGGGCGGAGTCACCTCCCGGAGAGGCAGTCTAGACTGGTCAGGGTGTGAGTGTGCATGTGCACCTGTAAGGAAGGGTGTAATTAGTTCTTCAGCACATTTCCTGATACCTGCCATGTGCCTGGTACTGTTCTGGGTGCCGGGCATGCAGCAGTGAGCAGAGCATGGGAGCCCCTGCTCTCGTGAAGTTTGCATTCCATCGGGAGAAGACAGGCAGTAAACACAGGCTGCTAAACAGATACTATGTCCCGGGTGATAAGTGCTGTGGAGAATAAGCAGGGTAAGTGGACGAAGGGTGGGGCTAAATAGGGAGCTCTAGGAAGGCCTCTCCAAAGGGACATTTACTAAGGAATCTCTGCGGGAACAGTGCAGAGACCAGGGGAGGAGCTCCAGAAGACAGAAGGTGCAGGGTCTCTGGGGCGACAGCATGCTCCATGTGTCCAAGGAACAGAGGGACCAGTGGGGCCGCAGAAGAGGGCTCAAGGGGAAGAGGGGCCTTGCAGGTCTGGGTGGCTGCTTTGGTCTTTAATTCCAGGTAAGCTGGGACCATTGGAGGTTTGGGGCATTGCAAAGGTGCGGTCTGACTTCTCTGATCAGTGTGACTACTGTGTTGAGAATAGACTTGGGACAGGGACAAGGACGTGGTCAGGAAGCTGTAGCAGGTGAGAGGTGACACTCAGGCAGGTGACGGGTGTTACTGGTGAGTAGTGGGCGGAGGTTGGCTGAATTTTGAAGGAAAAGCCAATAGGATTTGCTCCTGGTTTGGGTGTGGAAGGGAGGATCCTGGGCTCTCCATAGGCCCTGGCTGGGTGGCCCTTAACCTCTTTGGGGTCTTTTGACACTGTGCCCTCTGGGCAGAAGAGGCTCTGGAGACAGCCGCTGTAATACATCTGGGTTCAGTGGGTCCCAGTCCAGCACAGGGGAAACCTCCATGCCTCTGGGGTCAGCTCTGTTCCATCCTGGGCAGCCCTCCCAAGCTTCAGCCTCTTCCCACCCACTCCTCATCTCCATGGCTCCTTGGGGGGAGGGGGGGAGTAAAGGAGAGGGTGTCTGCAGGATGCCACATGGGTCTGTTTCTTCTGTGCTGGCCCGTCTGGATGGACACAGGCCCATTTGGTCTGCCCTCCTCCCTCCATAAACCAGCCCCCTCTCCAGCTGGGCAGTCTCTTCCACACCCAGAGCCTCTGCCCTCTCTCATCTGTGACTTCACCATTAACCTGGGCATTAACAGGCCAGCTTGACCCAGAACAACCCCAGTTCTGGCCAGAAGCCACCTCACAGGAGCAATTGGAGCTCAGGGCTGCATCTTTCTCAAGAGGCAGGGATGTCCCTCTGTGTCAGGCCATTGTGTTTCATACATCACTAGCCTTTATAATACCTGTAAGAAGTAAGTGCTATTGTCATCCCCATTTTACAGAGGAGAAAACTGATGTTCAGGACGAGCAATGTGAAATCCACGATCTGAACTTTCTCCTGGCTTGAAGTCCAGTTTTTTCCTCAGCTTCACTGATTTCTCCTGATTGGTGCTGAGTTAGGGACCCAACTGGGAGGTCCCTGAGGCGGTGTGGAGCTAATGCTAAACATTTCCTGTGGATGCAGAGCTGGGGAAGTGTTGAGAGCCTATGTCCACTGTCCCCCCGGCTCTGGGAGAGGGTCTGGAGAAGCCACACTGCCCAGAAATGTGGATTATTCGTGGATATTGATGAGACTTGCTCCCTTCCTCAGGGTCACAGAGCACAGCTCTGTGGAACAAACTCTAGCTAGAACTTGTACAGTTGGGCCCAGTCCTCTGGAGGAGGTGGTGAGCAGGGAGAGTTTCAGAGGTGGCGGTGGTGACTGTGGTGAATGTCTGTTGAGCACTTACCCTGGTGCCAGGCACTGTTCTATGGACTTCTTCTGCATCGCTGTCTCCTCTGATGCCCTAGTACCTGCCAAGATCAAGACAGGTCCGTGCAGCTTCCAGGTGCAGCCTCTGAGGCTTGCACAGTAAGCCTCAGATTTCAGACTTGCCGTGGCCGGGAAACACCAGCTGGGAGCTGCAGGCCACTGGGCTGCCGAGCTGCAGAGAGGACTGGAGCTTCTGGGGTGTGACTGAGGGCTGGCAAGGACCCCTGCTATATCCCTGCCACCTAAGAACTGTGGAAATCGGGACCTGGCAGTGGGTGGGAGGGGAGACGGGCACTTAGAATGCAGTGGGGCCGGGCACTAGTGGGAAGGAGTCCTATCAGAGATCATTGTTGTCACTCCTCCTCAGAGCCTGTGCAAGTAGTCAGAACAGCACCCCCTTCCTGCCCCCACCCCCACCTGGGAATTCTCCTTTACCTGGAGCTGGCACATTCTGGCACATTTTTTTTTTTTTTAATATTTATTGTTTTGACAGAGAGAAGGGGGAGGGCCCAGAGCAGAGCAGTCTCCATAGTTGCAGGTCATCATATAGTTTCATTCCACAGGTGGGTGGGGCTGCACAGGGCAGGCACCTGGCTGGGGGTCCTCCCCCATGGGAGGTACAACCCCTCGAGCTGGGGGCCTCCTCCATGGGAAGCACGCCCTGGTAGATGGGTCCGCATGGGCCAGGGCCGGGATTTGATCCTTGGAACCCGGGGCTACAAAGCAAGCACTCAACCACTGAGCCATCCCAGTTTCCCCCATTTTGGTACTTTTTATATATAGATGAGGGAACCTGGACTGAAGGCTCAGAGAGCTTGCTCTGGGTCACCTGGCAGGTGAATTGTAGAGCTCAAATGTGATCCCAGGCCTTTTCGGGAGATTTTATTACACATCACTGTAGTGTACAAGCCCTCCTCCCCGCACACACAGTTTCCCTCTCACCTGAATGGCCTTGCCAGCTACTTGCTCTATTTCACCCACCACTGACCAAGCACCTGCCTACTTCCTCCTGACACTTAAATGCATGCCAGCCCTAGAAAGTAGCAATTCTTGTTGCCTTTTTTTGTGGTAAAATATACATAGCAGGGGAAGCCGGATGGCTCAGTGGATGCTCACTTTGCAGCCCAGGGGACTGAGGATCGAATCCCAGCCTGGCCGATGCTGACCCATATGCTGAACTGGGGAGTGCCCTCAATTCAGTTCTCACCGGGGTGAGACCCTGGCCCAGTGCCTGCCCTGTGCAGCCCTGTGCCCCCCTGTGGATGAAACTATGTGGAAAAACCAATGATGCGCAACTATGGAGACTGTTCTGGGCCCTCCCCCTTCTCTCTGTCTCTCTATCTCTGTCAAAAACAATAAAAATCTTTAAAAAATATACATAGCGTAACATTTACCAATTTGACCATTTTTAAGTATACTCTCTGTGGCATTAAGTATAGCAGGTCCTCAAATAAATGTTTGATTCAAAATCGTTCCATTATAATGCTGCCATAGGAACTTAACTCATCAATTAGCCTGTGGTAAAATTAGTTGCATTATGCATCATTTCACTTAAAGTTACAACTTACCAGCAGTGTTAAGTAAGGGCTTACTGTGTGTTATTGTTGCCTTTATTTAATGCAACTGAAGAAACCAAATCCCAGAATGCCGCTCTTTGCCCCCAATCGCACCACTAGTGAAGGACAGACTGAGATTTGAACCCTGATTCCAGAGTCCAGCTCTCTCCAGAATGTCAGCTGCCTGCTGTTATCTGCCCTGAGTCCGGGACCCCACCCCAAACCTCGTATTGCAATTGAGCAGTACTAGCGTTTCCTGGCGAGTAAGATGGGGCCTGGGAGGAGGTGTGAGGGCCTGTGCCCACCCCTCCCCTTTGCTTCTGGCGCTTTCCACTGTGCCCAGAGACCTGACTTGCCTGCTCCTCCTCACCTGTCTTTCCCTTCCAGCCTAGGATGATAAAACCGCCAGTTCCCTCCCTGCCACTCCCCAAGCCTTAGCAGCTCAGCTCCCACAAACACACGTCTGACACCAGCCATCCCAGGGGGGCCCCTGTTGTGTGTTGTTGCACTACCACCACCTCTGAAGGTGCATGGGAGGGGCCCCGGACGACAGGCGAAGGGCTGGGCAGGGTAGTGCTGCTCCCAAGGGGCTGGGTGGCAGCCCTGCTGTCTCCAGACTCAGCACTCATTCCAGCCTTCCCCTTATCAGGAGGGTGGGCGCTGGAGGGTGGAGGCCACGCCTGCTGTCTTGCCCTCAAGGGCCAGAGAGCAAGTGCGTTAGGGACTGCTAAGGGCAATGCCAGGCCAAGGTGGTTTTCAACTCTTACACTGGCAGGTGATTGGAGGGAGCCCAAAGGTCTCTGAAGCCATCTGAGTGAGTGCACCCACGGAGGTGCCTCAGCAGAGGCCCCAGATTTGAGGAAAGGCTGACTAGTGGGGCTCCTGGTGGCCACCGTCTGTGGCAGGCTCCGGAACGGTCCTGTGTTTATCTCTCTTACATCTTGAGGTTCCAGGGAAGGTTTTATTACTTTTTTTAAGTTTCTCTTAAAAAAAGCATTTTTAAAACCCATTGACCTTTTCGCTTGGTGAGAAGGGTTTGCTCAGTTACTCTGGATTGGTGGCAGTGCAAAGACGGGCTCAGGTCTTCGCTCCTGGCCAGTGCTCGTTCTACACCACGACCTCAGGTGTATTTGGACTCTGAGCTGCCTTTATGGGGGAGAGTGATAGAGAACCCCCACCCCTACCCCACCTCAGAGCCCCCGCTTGGCTCCCAGGCTCCCCAGCACCTCTGCTGTCGACCCCATCTGTGCCTCTCACTTCAGCAGGGATGTCTGGGTGTGTGATGTGAGTGTCAGTGCTGTTGCTGCTGCCATGCCAAGTCCTGTTCCCAGAGAGGGAGAGAAAAAGACAGATACACAGACACGGGAGCACACAGGAGGAAAGCCGTCGTGCCCTGCGTGAGACAGGGAAGAGGGACAGAGAGATGGGGTGGAGGTAGATGCAGAAGAGAAAGAGAAGTGGAGAAAGGGATAGAGAGACGGATTGGATGAGAGTGGAGAGGAAGACTCATAAATGAGGGAGATGGGGAGGAAGACCCCGAGAGGGGGAGAAATAAAGATGGGCATGGGAGAGGGGTACAAAGACACTTGAAAAGATAGAAGGGTAGTTTGTGAGACAGAAGGGGAAGGGGAGAGATGGAGACAGGTCTGGCAGGAGACAAGAGGGCCATTAAAGACAAGGAAATGTCACCTGCCCTGAAGCTGCGGCCTGTCTCAGTGAGGGATGCGCTGATCACGCAGTCTGGCACCAGGTCTGGCTGATGGATGTTGGGGGGTCCCTTTGCCAGCAGCCTGTCACATTCCTCCTCTGACTGCCTTCTTCCAGAGCTGGGCCCAGCTCTCCTTCAGCACCCACAGATGAGCTTTTCATGGGGACCCCCAAGAGGGTGGCGTTGGGGGGGTGGCCTTGGTCTGGTGCCTGTGCTGAGATCTGTCAGCTCCTGTCCATTGGGGCTCATGCAGACACAGGGATGGACGAGCTGACTTGTTCAGAACCTCCTGCCAGCCACAAACTGGGGGCTTGTTCTGGACCTAGTAGAGTGAGGGGCCTGTGGCCAGTAGTAGGTAAAGCAAGAATTTAACAGACACAGTAATTCAGGAGCAAGCCTGGTTAGATGTTGCCTTCCCAGGGTCAGGGACAAACATCTAGGACTCCCCTTCCACTGGCCCCCAAAAATGTCCCCCAGTGCTGACCTGTGAGAAGACTCAGGGAGACTCTTGATGAAGTCGCGGAAGTTCAGGCCCCAGCACACTGGGTCAGCTCCTCTCTGGCTCTAGACTTTTCTTCCCCCATGCAGGGGACGGGGGCCTCTTCAGGCCCCTTGTCAGCCAATTGATGGAACAGAGAACTTGGGTCTGGGGGCTTTAGGGAGAGAGTGCCCCAGGGCTCCTATTGTCTCTAGGGTTCATGAGAATTTCAGCCTCATAGTTGCACAGGCAGTTAAGGGACAAGTCCATTCACTCTTCTGAGCCTTGGCTATCTTATCTGCAGAATAGGAAGAACCCTCTTGACCTATGTGGGCATGACACATGGTCATAGGGACAGTCTTCTATGGGCAGTGGAGCTTTGGACCGGCCTTGGGTAGTGGCTGGTTCTTAGTCTAGGGTTTACCCTCTGCTGCATAGCATGTTGCTGAGGGCCTGGAGACCCTCTGGATCATCCATTTAGTCAGTTTACTCAGCACCTATTAGGTGCCAGGCATTATGCTAGGCACTAGGAGACAGCAGTGACCACGTCTGGGAAAGACCCCACACCCATGGAGTTTGTAGAACAACAAATAAGATCATTCCAGATGGTGATGATTTCACTGAAGAATTGTATGTACATGACCCACTGTGACTGCAGACAGGAGGGTGGGAGGCTCCGAGGAGAGAGCTGCTGAGCAGCCAGTTGAGGGACGGGAAGAACATTCTGGAGAGCTCAGTCCAAGGCCCCAGGGCGGGACTGGACTGCCACACTGAGGAATCTGAAAGAAGGCCAGGCCGGCAGGGGGGGTGCGACAGGGGCAGGCCTCCCCAGAAGCTGTAAGAGGCACGCAGAGCCATACCCCACGGGCCCAGACTGCGGGGAGCGCCCTGCCGTCCAGTGACCTGCAGCCTTTGGAGGGTGGACACTGGCAATGGCAGGATCTGATTTGTTTTCAAAAGCGTTCTCGGGCTGTTCTGTGGAGAAGTGGTTCTTGCAGGCGAAAGGGGCAGCCTGGAGACACCTATTAGCATCAAGTGGAAGGGTCCCAGCCAGACACCAGGGCAGTTGGGCCTGAGGTGGGGGTGGAGGGGTGGCGCTAGAGAGCAGGGACCTAGATGTCCTCCCTCCACACCGGCTGTCCCAGGCCAGCCCCAGCCGGCTCTGGAGTCCCTTTCAGTTGCCATGGATGAGGGTGTGGGAGGGTGGGGCTGGCTGCTGGGAGGGAATGTGGCTTTGTGCTTGGAAAACAAAGAACAGAGCTTGGGGCCCTATTCTGGGGGTGGGGGCAGGGGTGGTCCGAGAGACGGTTGACAGGACCAGAGGCTGAACCACAAGACTGGGTTTGGCAGGAGCAGGTTGTGCCCCCAGGCACTGGTGAGGACCCCAGAGCCCTCCCGGGGTGAGCTGTGGGGCCCGGGGGCAGTGCAGGGGGTGATGAGGAAGGAGGGCAGAGAGAGAGGGATGCTCAAACCCCTCCAGCCAGGAAGTAAGGCTGCTGAGGATAATTTGGGCAGAGAAGGCCTTGGACTAGGCTTGGGAGGGGTTGGGGGTGGGGCAGCAGATCTGTTTGAGAGTGAATGGGGTCCCTAGGGGCTGTGTGTGATGGGATGAAGGAGTTTAACGGGACCTCCAGGACTCTGACATGTGTGACTTGACCCAGCTCCCCCACCTTCCCCCACCAGCTGTGCTGCTGAGGCCCCGCCCTCCCCACCTTGAGGTGGGGGGCCCACCAGGATGCACAAGCTGTCCGGGGACTTGGCCCGTGACTTGGAGCGTAGCCTGCCAGCCGTGGCATCCCTTGGCTCCTCGCTGTCCCACAGCCAGAGCCTCTCGTCACACTTCCTCCTGCCACCTCCCGAGAAGCGTCACGCTATCTCTGATGTCCGCCGCACCTTCTGTCTCTTTGTCACCTTCGACCTGCTCTTCATCTCCCTGCTCTGGATCATTGAGCTGAACGTGAGTGTGGGTGAGGCTGGGGGCACAAGCCGTGTTGTGGGGGGACATCAGGGCCTCCGTTACTGGAGGGGTGGATTTCCTGGGACTATGAATGGCAAGAACAGCTGTTCTCACCAGCCAGAGAAAGAGTGAAGCTCAGAAGGGCTGAGTCACTCGTCAAAGGTCTTTCAGCAAGTATGTGAAGGAGGCAGGGTTTGAACCCAGACCCTCTGGCTTCAAGAGTTTACACTCTTGGTCTCTGGCCGTAATATACCCTTAGTGGACCCCCTTGAGAAAGGAGGAGAGACTCCAGCCAGCTGTGGTTGGGCTATTGCAACCTTCTGCTTTCTGCCCTGCATTGCTCTGTGGCTTCCTTCCTTCCTTCATTTTAGCACAGGCCCAGGCACTGTGCTAAAAGCAGAGCTGGTCTGTAAAAACTCCCAGTTGCCAGTAGCTCCCAGCTCTCCCTCCCCATTAGGGACACCCCTCCAGTGCCCCCCAGTTCGGCCTCTGGGTTTGGTGAGAGGCCACCTCGCAGCCTGGAGCCGGAGCTGCCTCTCCGTGCAGGGTCGGCTCCCCACGTCCCCTGTGCAGTGCTTGGCTAGCTGCCGTGGGGCCTGGTCTCCAGGTGCTAATGGGGCCGAGCTGGACCTGACCCCAGAGGCAGGGGCTGTGGGCGCGGGGTGGCCCCCTCTTCCTCTGTATTAACTGCAACCTCAGCAAGGGGGGTTCTCTGGGCCCCCCCTCCATTTCCTTCCGCAAAGTGGGTCAGAGTTCTGGATGGCAGATGCCCCCTTCCTCCAGGTCTCAAGCTCGGGTGACAGGAAGATGATGACTTTGTTCATAGAAGTGAG
Organism: Craseonycteris thonglongyai; assembly: GCA_004027555.1. Taxonomy (NCBI): domain Eukaryota; kingdom Metazoa; phylum Chordata; class Mammalia; order Chiroptera; family Craseonycteridae; genus Craseonycteris; species Craseonycteris thonglongyai. Next base: position 94,235 of record PVKE010000318.1, read on the forward strand.
GCATTTGGAGAAGGGGCTGATTCAGGGTGAAGAGGATAAGTTTGATTCTGAGCACGTTGAGCAGGAAGGCAAGGCAGGGCTCTGAGGGTGACTGCCCTTTTGTGCAAAGAGATGAGCTGGCACCTTCAGCAAGATAGAGCCACAGCCACAGGGGACCTTAGGGAGCATCTTACCCATGAAAAAGCTGGGGCCAGCAAGATTCAGGGCTGTTCAAAGACTTCCGAGGTCTGAGCATTCTTCCTTTTGAAGGTCCCGTCCAACATCAAACAAACACTGCCATGACCCACATTCTTCATTCAATATATACAGTGTACTCTCTGTCAACTGGAGCTCAAGCCACTGGCAACATTTTTTGCTGGTTGCTTGAGAGTACCAGTTGCTTGATTTCTGGTTAACAGAGAGTCTAACTACATTTATTGGGCATCTAGCTACCAATTCCCATGGGCGCCAAGTAATTGAGAGTCTGCTGTATTGTTTTGCCAGAAAAGAGCTGGAAATAATTTGGTAATTTTACTTTTGAAATGATCTGGCTGCACTGGCTGTAGTAGCTCAGCGGTCGTCATGTGTACTTGGGAATTCTTGCAAAGTGAGGAAGCCTAATCTGCACATTGTTTTCCAATGTAATGAAAAGTTTCAGCATGCAGGACTTAACAACTAGGAGAGTTAGCATAATGTTTCACTTGGTAGGCACTTAATTAGAATCGTATTAATTTTCAGCATTGCAGTTTTATTTTCGTATCTTGGAGCGGACTTATTTTCAGTTCTCTCACAGACTGCGTGTTGCCCAGTAGAGACAAGGATCCCAGCAGGGGGACAAGGCCTGTATGAGGTCTTGCCGCCAGATATGAGCCCGTGAGGGCTGGAACTCGGCCCTCCTGAGTCCTGATGCGGTCAGTGCTGATGGGACCCAGACAGAGGGCGAGTTCTCTGAAGAGAAAAGGGCAGAGGACAGAGCTGCAAGGGGCAGTGACTGTTAGGGTGGGAGGGGCTCTGGAGCCCAAGAGGGAGTCGTCTAAGGAGGTAGAGGAGGGCCTGGGTGCAGTGGGGTGTCAGACTCGGGGGTGGTCTTGAGGTGGAGGCACCGGGTGGGAACGTGCAGGGAGGGTCTAGCGCCAGTGCAAGGACAGGGAGCTGTCCAGAGTGCTGGATCCCTGTCTGAGCCTCGGAATCATCTGGGACCTTTATAAAGATTCCAGATGTTCACTCACCTTGAGACTCAGACACAGGGGTCTGAACATCTGTATCTTTAACAAGCCCCTCACCCTCAAATTCAGATCATCCGCCAGAGATGAGAAGCCCCAGCCTAGGAGGTTGTGAAGGGTCTCCCCGCTCCGGCTGCAGTCTGGCTCTTGGCATCCATCCAGATCCCCTCACACCCTAGCCAAGGTCTCAGGGGTCCCATTGAAAAAGTGTGGGTGGCCAGGGCCGGGACAGGGGCGAGGACAAGTCTGCTCTCTCTCTCTCCACGCTTTCGTCTCCAGCAGCGTGATGGATTTTACCCATTAAGCACAAATCTAATCAATTGATTTGCCACCTGGGGCTCTGTCTGACACCACTGCCCACCTCCAGCGCCCATCACCCCAGATGGATGGTTGGCTGGGGAGATGGGCGCTGCAGGGGTGGGAGGGAGGTGAAATTATGTGAGCGGCAGGCTCCTAGCACTGTTTGCCAGCCCTACCTACCTGCACTGGGCCCTTCACCGCACCGCACAGCCCTCCAAGCCCACCTCTTCCTGGGCAGTGTGCCCACAGGCATCCCTGCCTTTGGTGTTAGTACCGGGGTCCCAGGCTTCTAGCTTGGTACTTATGGACCTCCTTGGGTGGTGGCTTGGCATTTACAGCCTTTCCTCCAGGTCCCACTGCCCCCTGCCTCTTCCCCATTCTGGGAGGTGAGAGGCAGCCCCAGGGACTGGGTTCTGCCTGCAGAGCTATTTGTCTCTCCCTCTTCCAGACCAACACAGGCATCCGGAAGAACCTGGAGCAGGAGATCATCCACTACAACTTTAAAACCTCCTTCTTTGATATCTTTGTGAGTGACCCTGGGGTCCTGGGGGCAGGGAGGGAGCAGGGGGACCCTGACTCCGGCTGGACTCTCTTCTTTGGGCAACGCGCATCCTACCCTGACCAGGGAGATTTGGCTCCCATCCTCCGGGAACTCTCAGTCTACAAAAAGGTTCCTAAAGCAGGCCCCGCCATCAGAGAACCCCCAGTGGATGGGGGGAAGACAAGACCCCCTGGCCAAGAAGGTCACATCCAAATTGTCCCCAGAGAAACACTGACTCAGCCATTCTTTCCTGAGGTGTGCACTCCCATGCCGAGGGCACGGGGGAGCAGGACTGGAGGGGGTGCCAGCCTCCAGCAGGGCTGAGGGACATTGGCTCCACTGTGACGGCTGCCTTCACTCCCCAGGTCCTGGCCTTCCTCCGCTTCTCGGGGCTGCTCCTGGGCTACGCGGTGCTGAGGCTCCGGCACTGGTGGGTGATTGCGGTAAGATGCCACCTTCCCAGCAGCGCTGGGGCCTGGGGCAGGGGACGGGACGGAGGAAGACTCACTCCCAGCCTCTTTCTCCTCTCCTTCCCTCCCCTGGGCAGGTCACCACGCTGGTGTCCAGTGCCTTCCTCATTGTCAAGGTCATCCTCTCTGAGGTCAGTGGCCTGGGGTTTGGCTGGTCCTGTGGGCGTTGGGCCTGAGGGATGGGCTTCCCCCAAGGGACCGCTTCTCTTATTTTGGGTGTCTGTCCCTGTAGTCAGTGTTGGGGTGAGCGGGTACCCTGTCCTTTGATATTTCCAAGGAATTACCTTCACTGGCTTCTCCCAGTTGCCCCACCTCTTGTCCCCCTGTCCCGGCAGCCCCAGCAACATAAAGTTCTCCCTCTAGCGTAAGCTCAGTTTGTCCTGCTGCAGAATTTGTTAATCTGTCTCAGAGGCATGTGCCATAAAGGGTCCCCAAGTAGCTAGTACCAAGAGTGGGGTGTATGCCAGAGTTGGTAGACCCAGGAGGGGTCTTTCTGCTCTGGGTTTGGGGTGACCCCCTGTCGTGGAGCTCAGCCCCCTCCCTCCACAGCTGCTCAGCAAAGGGGCATTGGGTTACCTGCTCCCCATCGTGTCCTTTGTCCTTGCCTGGTTGGAGACCTGGTTCCTTGACTTCAAAGTCCTACCCCAGGAGGCCGAGGAGGAGCGATGTGAGTGCTGTGGTGGGGTGGGGGGCAGGAGGGCATCCAGCCCCAAGAGAGGAGAGTTTCAGCCTGTAAGAGCCAGTCTGAGCCATCCTGCCAACCTGAGCAGCTTCCAAGAGTGAGCCCGGGGCGGGGCACGGCGACCCCAGGCTGCTAAGGCTCAGCTGTCCTGGGTCTGAGACAGTGGCTGCCCATGTCTGTTCTAGGGTATCTTGCTGCCCAGGCGACCATTGCCCGTGGACCTCTCCTCTTCTCGGGAGCTCTGTCCGAGGGACAGTTCTATTCACCCCCAGAATCCTTTGCAGGTGATGGGCTGGTGGGAGGGGAAGCTGCCTTTGGGGAAGGGTTTATAAGGAATGGGGTAGGCTGGATGTGTTCTTTCTATTCCTTCTACCGGTTCCCTGGGGAAAGTCAGCAACCCTCTCCCACACACTCCCATCCCCCCTCATCCTGCACTTGTCCCCGAACCCCACTACCTCCCCACCTCTTCCCATTGTCTTCTGTGCTTGCTCTCTGCAGGGTCTGACAATGACTCAGATGAAGAAGTTGTTGGGAAGAAAAGCTGCTCTGCCCAGGTATGGGGCTGCCCACCCCCGCCCCGCATTCAGAGTGGGCTCCCGGGAGAGGGCCAGGGCGGGCAGGGGCTTCCCAGCAGAGAGAGTGCCCGTCAGCGCCCATTTGAGTGTGGACCCCACTGTCTTGTCAGGCCCACGGGTCGACCTCATGCCTGGGAACCAGTGGGGAGCAGCCACAGCCACAGTCCCTGGCCTGGGGAACCCCACAGGGCCCAGGAGACCAGCTCACACCCCATGTCTGGCTGGGTCAGGCTTCCATGAGCTGTGTATGGAGTGTCTAGAGAAAGGACCAGCCACAAACGAGCGGGGGTACAGGCCCCAGGCTGACCCCCTCCTGCCCCCCATCCCTGGCCAGGAGCGGGAGTACGTCCGCCAGGGGAAAGAGGCCACAGCGGTGGTGGACCAGATCTTGGCCCAGGAGGAGAACTGGAAGTTTGAGAAGAATAATGTAAGAAACCTCTCTCCCACCTGACTTGCCCGTGTCTGTCGGGAGTTCTCGCTTCCTTTTTTGAGGCCTGAGAAATACGCCCAAGGATTACGTGGTTTGGAACCATATTCCTGCTGCAGGAGAGGGGGGTGGGCCACTTGGCAGGAGGCCCGGCTGGGTTGGATGTCTCCACTGCTCTTCCCGCCCCCACCCCCAACCCCCTGCTGCTCCGCTCCCTTGGCTCAGCTTTGAAGGGAAGCCAGGCTTTTGCCCTGTGTCCGGTGTTTTGTTTCATGATCAAAACAACATTATCTGAAAAGATGGCAGGGCCCTTGGAAAGCCCAGGGGAAACATCCCTGCCCTTCTCTGGCCAGCTCCTCTGGCTCGCCCTGTCGTCCTGGAGACACGGTTCTCGTGGTTGCAGTCACAGCCGTGCTCCCGTCTTTTAACTTGATAGCAACAGACTCTCTCCTTGCTGCCAAACATTGATCAGAACCATTGTTTTTTAACTGCTGCTCAAATATCTCAACTCCTGGAGATTTCTGCCCTGAGCTGTTAAAAACCTGACCTACCTGTCACCCATTCCTGTGCCCCCAGCCCACCCTCCACCCAGCCTTTGTCCCTTCACAGGAATATGGGGACACTGTGTACACCATCGAGGTTCCCTTTCATGGCAGGACGTTCATCCTGAAGGTGAGTGAGGGACCTGGGAGCTCTGCAGTGTCCTGGAGCCCGTGGCTCAGCCCGGGGCTCTGGGAACGGGCGAGGCAACCCCCTGGCAGGTTGCTCTCCACCGAGAGGAAAGGGCTGGTGTGCCCGAGCCGAGCACAGCTGGCACCATCACGCCCCACCTGCCCTGCCCCAGGCCTTCCTGCCCTGCCCCGCGGAGCTGGTATACCAGGAAGTGATTCTGCAGCCTGAGAGGATGGTGCTGTGGAACAAGACAGCGACCGCCTGCCAGGTGAGCTGAGCCAGGGGGCCCGGCCTGGCCACCTCTCCGGACAGATGCGGAGCGCCATGGAGGTTCAGCAGTCATGCCCCAGCGTGCCCAGTTATCCCCAGGAGACCCCAGTCAGATCATTGAGCTGCTCTGTGCCTCAGCTTCCCCATCTGTAAAATGGGGGTGACAGCAGTAGTTCCTCCTGGGGAGGGGTCAGGAAAATGGGAAGGCGTGCTCACAGAGTGCCCAGCCCTGGGCCCGTGGATGACAGTAGCTCCTGGTAAAGGGACCTGAGCAGACAGCAGGCTGGCCTGCGGGTTTCCTGAGGTGCTGGGACCCTGTCCCTGGGTTCTGCTAGGGTGGGCTACACCTCATGTCACCCCTGACGGCCTGCAGATCCTACAGCGAGTGGAAGACAACACTGTCATCTCCTACGATGTGTCCGCAGGGGCTGCGGGCGGTGTGGTCTCCCCCAGGTGAGTAGCCACTCAGCTCCTCCTCTCAGGCAGGCCTGCCTCCTGCCCCTGCGTCTTGGACTTGGCAACCCCTGACCTAACCCTCCCTCCCCCAGGGACTTTGTGAACGTCCGGCGCATTGAGCGGCGCCGAGACCGATACCTGTCATCAGGCATCGCCACCACCCACTGCACCAAGCCCCCGACGCACAAATATGTCAGGTGAGCCTCGCCTTCCCAGGCTCTTGCCCACCAGCCCCTCCCCTGGTGGCTGTGAGGACAGGGCTAGGAACAGTATGTACTGCAGCTGGGGCTGCTTTCCTGTCACCTGTCCCACTGGGCTTTGCCCCTCCCAGCCCCTAACTTAATCCTGCTAATTGGCTGTTCTGTCTGCTGGAGACTTGGGGGATAATGGCTGGAATGATGCCACGCACGCTGGAGGGCACGGACCAGGGATGGGGCTGGGAGCCAAGGCTGCGCTGGTCCAGCCACCGGAGCAGGAGGCTGTGTGTCCTGGGGCTTCACCTACCTGCCTGAGGAGCCTCGAGCCCCCATCCTCCTCTCTCTCTACCCCACCTGCCTTGCCCTTCTCCTGGAGCGCCCGGATGTCCTGCCCGAGGAAGAAGAGTTACTCTTTTCCTGCCCTGTGCCCCAGCATCCCGCAATTAGTTCTCTTAGTTCCCTAAGCTTAGACTCCAGTGCTGCCGGAGGGCGCCCCCTCCTGGAGCTCAGCAGCACTGGCACTGCTCCCTGAGTTGGGCAAGGGTGAGACTGCTGGACCAGCTCACTGGGCAGAGGAGGGCTGGGAGGGTGGTGAGCTCCCTGCCACTGGGGCTGAGCAAACATCACAGGCTGCGAGCATTGTGTGGTGGGTGGTGTTGGAGGGCACCTGCTCTGGCCCCTGTTCAGGCAGGGTGGCAGTTGCTAGATCAGCAGCTCCCGTCCCTCTTCCACCCCAGTCCAAGGTGGGCCAAGAATGGAGTAGGGGGTGGGGGGTCAGGGACCTGGCCTGGCCCCAAGATCCTCCAACTGTACCTCTCTCCTTAGGGGGGAGAATGGTCCAGGGGGCTTCATCGTGCTCAAGTCGGCCAATAACCCCCACGTCTGCACTTTCATCTGGATCCTTAATACAGATCTCAAGGTGGGGGTGCTGGGGCTGCAGGGCAGGCTTGGTGGTGGTGGTGGGGTGCTCCCTGCCCTGTTCAGGGTCTCCCCTACTCCCCACCTCCTTACTCTCAAGTTTGGGGCAGGGTCCAGGTGGTCTTCTCCCCCTGAGTTGCTGGAGGGCCCGTGCCTACCGTCTCTCACCTCTGGCTCCTGAGGCCCCAAGGGGGGGGGGGAGGGTGGCAGGGTGCCAGCCCAGCCCTTCCTGGGTCTGTGGCTGGTGCCAAGACCTGGGCACAGCATGTTCTTCCTACCAGGGGGGAGAGGGAGAGGGTGGCCCAGGCTGCATTCCAGAGCTGCACCTGCATTCTAGCCCAGAGCACTCCCTGCTGGTGCCAGCAGTGGAGAGGGGAGCCCCTGCTGAGGGCACCCCATCCTGGAACTTCTTCCTGCCTTCTCCAGGGCCGCCTGCCCAGGTACCTCATCCACCAGAGCCTTGCAGCCACCATGTTTGAATTTGCCTTTCACCTGCGGCAGCGCGTCACTGAACTGGGGGCCCGGGCGTAAGCACGCCCCTCGCTGTCCTGCGGCCCAGAACCTGTGGGGCTGCCCACAGAGGACCTGGCCTCAGGCAGTGGGAGAAAGAAGTGTCCTGCCATGGCAGCGCCCTGGCCCCCGCCCTCCACAGGCTCCGCTGTGCCGGAGGCCGCAGCCACATGAGCAGGTTGTCGGGGAGAGCAGCTGGACCCCAGTGCTTGGCCACTGGGGCGAGCAGGGTGTGTCCTGCTGATGTTTACATGGCGTCCCTGCCTCCCGGAAGAGGACCCTCTGTCCCCTGCCTGACCAGGGGCAGGGTCTGGAATGGGTGCCGCAGCCTTGGTGGGAGAGGGCCAGGGCCCTGGGCAGGATGGAGGCTGGAGCAGCCTCATCACCTGCGTTAAGGGACAGGAAGCCCCTTCGTCTGGCTGTCGCATTGTGGTTTTTGAGCATTTAAAAGGTCTGGGACCTTTGTCCACATGCACTTGTCGGGGAGGAGGTGGCAGGTGGGGGTGCTGGGTGCTGGCAGTGAACCTCTGTTTCTCCCAGTTTCTCTCCCTCCTCCCAGGGCCTCCCCAGGGACCTTTGTAATTTGAACCAATTAAAAACATGAACTCAAGAAAAAACAGCACCCCCTCCAGCTTGGCCTCTTGAGGGAAGAGGGCAGCACCATGCAGGTGGGGAAGGAGTAAGCCATTGCCATGGCCAGATACATGACACCCTCTCACACCCTGGAGCCAGTGGGGGCCCAGTCCTGGGACCCCTGCCACCCCCCCCCCCCCCCCCCCACACACACACACATACTTTCCTGAATGGTTCAACTGGGCAGATGACTGGTCAGAGAAAAATGCCCCACCTCCTACCAGGCTCCCTGTGAGGGAAGGTCAGGTTAAGGTCTCCAGTCTAGGATTGGGGGGCGGGACAGCAGCACCCACTACAGCCCTGGCTGTTCTGGGGTCCCATGGGGGGGGGCCTGGAGGTGGGGCCTGGGCTTCCCGGTCACTGAGTCACGTCCGGGATCTCAGCCTTTCCGGCTCCACTCACCTACCCCTCTGCTCTGCCACCCCCACCAGGGGCAGCAGAGATGGGTTCACGACCACAGCCAGGGAGCTGCTCCCCCCTGCCCACCTTGGTTCTGGCTGGTGCGTGACCCTCGGCAAACCAGCACTTCAGCTTCCCTTTCCTACTTTGTAAAAATGAGACTCATTATAAGGTATGAGATACCAAGAAACAGGCATAGTCCTCAGTAATGAAGAGCTGGCAGTCGTCTCCCCCACCCCCCATGCCCACCACCCTGCATGCCAGCTTCTTGGGGGCTGGGCTGTTCCAGCAGCCATCCTCCCCCCATCCTCCCTGTGCAGGACAGCCAGGCCCCTCCCAGATGGCATGCTGGGGACGATAGGCCCCAGAGCTCTGGTTGGGCCGTTGTGACTGGAAAGTGGATAAAATGAAGTCCAGAAAGGATCAGGGACTGCCCTGTGGTCACACCTTGTATTTATGGCTGACAGGGGGCCAGAGCCAGATCTTCTGACTGCCCCTCACCCCACTTGGTGTGTTGGGAGTAGAACTGGGGGCCGCTCCCTCCACCCTAACTGGCCTGACTGGAGGCCACTTCTCTGACCACTGGCCTTGGGGAAAGACAACACCTCGCAGACGTTCGTGCCCAGGCCCCAAGGTGTGGAGTGAGCTGTCAGGATCCCTGTTGTATCCATTGGGGACCAGACCTTCAGATGCAGACGCCGGAGGACATGGTTATGCTGTCCCTTCGTGTTGAGGGGTTTGGTCCCGGGATGTGCCCTTGAACCCAGGCAGAGGAGAGTGGTGGGGTGGGGGTGGCTGACCACCTGGTACAGAGCCCAGAGGGGCCTCGGTTCCTGCACTTTGCTGCTCTGTGTATGGAAAAGCCACTGTTCTCCCTGGGTGAAGGAGGAGGGGTGGGGCAGAGGTCAGGTGCCAAGATGGCACGAGGCTGGGCATGTGCCTGGTCTCAGTGTGTAAGGAGTGCCAGGCCCCTGGGGGCGCTCCTCTGAAGACCCCTGCCCCTACTGGAGTATCTTGATCTCTTCAGAAGCTGACCTCTGACCTGGGGCCAGCCAGAGTCCAGGTACCCCAACCCCCGCCCTGGGCTCAGAGTCCCCTGTCAGAGTCTTGGCTGTGCTTATAGCATCCGACACCAGAGGGGCTGAAAATAGCCCCTGGAGGAGGGGCAGGAGGGGGCTATTTAAAGGGCCTGGGAGAAGCAGAGCTGAGGGAGTGAGGCTGATCATGGCGACTTCAAAGCTGAGCTGCCAAGTGTCTGAGGAAAACTGCGAACGCCGAGAGGCCTTCTGGGCGGAATGGAAGGATCTGACATTGTCCACTCGGCCTGAGGAGGGGTGAGTGCCAGCCAGCTGGGGGCCCTCCCCTAGCGCACCCTCCCTGAGCCTTAGGCCAGAACACAAAGTTTCTGGGGTGGGGGCAAGGAGTACCCACTGGGGAGAGTGGACTCACCCCTCTTTGCATCCAGGGGGCCCCCCCACCCAGCCCATAGCTGGAAGGCAGCAGCTCTCAGGAGCTCAGTGCCCCTCCTGTCCTCCCCAGTTGCTCCCTGCATGAGGAGGACACCCAGCGGCATGAGACCTACCACCAGCAGGGGCAGTGCCAGGTGCTGGTGCAGCGTTCCCCCTGGTTGGTGATGCGGATGGGTATCCTCGGCCGCGGGCTGCAGGAGTACCTGCTGCCCTACCAGCGGGTGCTGCCACTGCCCATCTTCACCCCCACCAAGATGGGTGCCGCCAAGGAGGAGCGTGAGGATACGCCTGCCCAGCTGCAGGACCTGCTGGCACTGGAGGCAGCCCTGGGTGGCCAGTGTGCGGCGCACCAGGATGTGGCAGAGCTCACCAAGCAGCTGCCCCCTGTGGTGCCTGTCAGCAAGCCAGGCGCCCTGCCTCGCTCTCTGTCCCGCTCTATGTCCCAGGACGCACAGAGAGGCTGAGGGGCTGTACCTGGGGCTCCAGTGTGCCCGCCCTGGGCTGGGCCCTTCCTGGCTAGGACCGTGGAGGGGAGCTGTTGGCCATGGATGCTTTGTAGTTTGCTCAGAGTTGGGGGCTAGGGGAGGAGGGAGCCAGAGGCCGGGATGCCTGGGTCCCCTGAGTTCCCAAAGGGAAGGGAGCAAAGATATTGGGCCCTACGGGTGGTGAGCTGGGGCCAGCACAATGGAGTCCCCCAGCTCCGGGAGAAGGGACAAAAGATGCTGGTGAGGACAAGAGGTCCCTGAGAGGGGTGACCCTGGCCCAGGTGCCAGCTTCAGAGGACAAGAAAAGTATACGGGACTCTGGAACTCTGAGGAGGAGGCATGGAGAAGACAGGAGGGAGGGGGATGTGAAGAGGACAGAGGCAGGGCGGAGCCCCCAGCACCCATTAGCGCTGCAATAAATGCTCAATCCCATTTCAGTTTCTTGTCTTCCCTTGTAGTTGTGGGGGCAGCTCATTGAGGTCCCCGTGCTCACTTCTGGGAACAGGCCCGGATCTGAGCTAAATATGGCAAAGCTAGTGGCTACACCCCGTGTCTGGAGGAGGGGGAGGAATGGGCTGTAAACAGGGTGGCTGGCTGTCCCCCTTCGTACGCTGACTCCTCTGTGTAGCCCTGGCCTCTGTGTTCAGTCTGCTGGCACTGGGCAGTGCCCAGGAGGCCAACTGGCATCCAGTTTGTTTAAACGATCTCATGGAGAATATGGAAGGCACTGGCACCAGGACTGTCCTTGGTTGTGCCTCAGGGCATGGATGGGTCAGTGATCCCAAGGCTAACCGGCCTCAGTTCTGGATCCAGACAGAATCAATCCTTGGCTGGGGTCAGGTGCTCCACCCTCCCTCTCTGGGAGCCCAGGGTGGGTTGTGAGGGGCGGGGCCGGAGGAGGTCAGGTTCCTGTCTGTGACCCCTGCAGCTGTTGTGATGGCTCGTGTTCCAACCTGGCTGCCTGGCCCAACAAGGAGACACTTTACCCTTGGGACAAGGGGTGGTAGGTGGAGGTGCACAGCTGAGGCGGGGGCGCATCTTGGCAGGGGGCTGGTAGCCCACTCACGAAAGGGGCACTGGACTGACACAGAGGGGCCCACTCTAGGAAGACCACGGAGATGTCCCTGCAGCTTCCTACTTGGGGGGATAAGAGAGGAGACCCTGGCATCTTGACAGCTTAGTAGCTAGAGCTCCAAGCATGACCTGCAGGCCGAGCCTGGCCCGCTCCCCGAGAGGGGGCCGGAATGTGGGCTGAGAGGGGAGAGGGGTCAGAAACCCCAGACTGGCCAGACCCCAAAGCACTTGGCACCGGAAGGCCGGGGCTGCGCCCCCTGGTGGCCTCGGCAGCCTGGAAAATGCTCCCTGCGCCCTCCCGCTCCGCTCTCACCTGGGTCCGGTGTCCCCGACCTGGCTGGAACGTCCCGAGCCTTCCGCCCTCCCCAGTCCCCAGATAAGCGTCTCGGGACCTGCTGGGCCCGCAGGGCAGAGCGCTAAATGCATTAACCCTGCTCGCCTTCCCTATCGCTGCTGCCATCGGACAGGCCGGGCGCGCTCCGTTGTGGCGAGGCCAGGACGGACTGTCCTTTCTGCAGGGAGGGTGGGCGGCGGGCGGGGTAGGAAAGGGCGAAAAAGAGGCCTGGAGGAGGGGAGTTGGGGTGACCTTACTAAGGAAAGGGGTGGGTGTTGGACAGGGTGTCCCGGAGAAGGGGAGCCTGGCGGGGAACGGGGCCCTCGGGAGGAGGGTGCTGGGAGGGGGGACAGGGCTAATTCGAACTCTGGCAAAAGAAAAGGGACGGCACGGCGGGCGAGGGGGCTATGACCGCGGGAGCTGGAGAAGAGCGGCAGGGGCTGGGGGCTGTGGGGGTGGGAGGCTGGGGTGCGGGTCGCGGAAGCGGGACTTGGAGCAGGCCAGGTGAGGCAGAGGCTAAGGGCAGCCGGAGCAACTGTGAACAGGGGCGGGAACAGATGTTCCGGGCCGCCCACGCCCCGTGTGTCTGCGGCCGGGACGAGGGAGATGGATGGGGTGGGCGCGGCGCCGCGCGTGTGCCCCGGGGCTGCTCCGCTCTGGTCTGCCGCCCCCGCCGCGGGGGTCCGGCCGCAGATAAAGGGGCTGCAAGGCGGCGCGGGACGGGGCGGGCAGCGGCAGCAGCATGAGCGCGGCGGGCCCGAGCCACGCAGGGGGCGCAGTCCCCGCCTCGCACCCGGGCCGGGCGGCGGTGGCCTCGGCCTACCAGCGCTTCCAGCCCCGCGCCTACCTCCGCAACAACTACGCGCCCCCGCGGGGGGACCTGCGCAGCCCTGACGGCGTCGGGCCTTGGAAGCTGCGCTGCTTAGCGCAGACCTTCGCCACCGGTGAGCGCGGGGCGACCCAGGCGCAGAGGACAAGGCGTTACCGGGGAGCTATAGGGGCACGCGAGAGAGGCAGGTGGGAACAGGAAGCTGAGCGAGGCAGTCGAGGTGAAGACAGAAGAGGAAGAGAAGCCCTATTTCCTGGGCGAGGGGAAGAGGAGATAGACCCCTGGAGAGGGGTGGGGAGGGGAGAACGCTCAGAAGTGAGAGATGGGAAGAGACCCAGATGAAGAGACGCAGAGAAGTAAATGGAGACAGAAACTGGGGAGGGGGGAGAGACCCGTGGGAGACAGGACCAGGCAGCTCAGGATTTCCCCCGCTTAATCCTCCCTGGTGGGTAGTTTCCCAGATGCGTCTCAGAGGGGTAAGTTCCTTCCCCAAGGTCCCAGATAGACACACAGAGGGAGAAGCAGGTAAGGGAGGAGTAGCTGAGGCAGGGGCCACCTGCGCAGGCCTGGCACCAGAATCTTCCTCCCCTGCTCCACACAGGTGAGGTGTCTGGACGCACCCTCATCGACATCGGCTCAGGCCCCACCATATACCAGCTGCTCAGCGCCTGCGCTCACTTCGAGGACATCACCATGACGGATTTCCTGGAGGTGAATCGCCAGGAGCTGGGGCTCTGGCTTCGGGAGCAGCCGGGGGCCTTCGATTGGAGCGTGTACAGCCAGCACGTCTGCCTCATTGAGGGCAAGGGGTAAGGGCCGGGCAGGGGCCTCCCATGGAGTCCCTGATGGGGGGGGGGCACAGAGGACGGAGCGTGGGGACGGTCCTGACACCGCCCTCCGCCCCTGCACAGTGAGTCCTGGCAGGAGAAGGAGCAGCAGTTGCGGGCCAGGGTGAAGCGGGTTCTGCCCATCGATGTGCACCAGCCCCAGCCCCTGGGTGCCGGGAGCCCGGCGCCCCTGCCTGCCGATGCCCTGGTCTCTGCCTTCTGCCTGGAGGCAGTGAGCCCCGACCTTGCCAGCTTCCAGCGGGCTCTGGACCACATCACCACGCTGCTGAGGCCCGCGGGGCACCTGCTCCTCATCGGGGCCCTGGAGGAGTCCTGGTACCTGGCTGGGGAGGCCAGGCTGGGGGTGGTGCCCGTGAGTGAGGAGGAGGTGAGGGGGGCCCTGGTACGAAGCGGCTATGAGGTGCGGGACCTGCGCACCTACGCCATGCCTGCCCGCCTTCGGACAGGCGTAGACGACGTCCAGGGCATCTTCTTCGCCTGGGCCCAGAAGGTCAGGGTGTGAGGCCGCGTCCACTCAGTGGCCACAGTGCTCATCCACCCTGATCCCCTGTACTCTGAGGTGGCCCCGAATAAAGCAATGTCTGCTGCCGAGTGCCAGCGCTGTCTGTGGCTCTCCTGGGATGCAACAAGGGCCCAGGGCTCTCTGTGTTGAGGGGGTGTGAGAGGCACCAACCAGAGCCTTGTTTTCCAGAAGTTTCCATGAAGGTAGGTTTTGGTATCACTCATTCTTCCCAAACTGAGGACGGCCTCGATCAGGGCATCTGCTGTGTGCCAGGCACCTACTAGGTCCATTCAGTCCTCACCCTCAGCAGCAGGTCCTGCTCATCTGTGTGCAGGTGAAGCTCAGGGTCAGAGCAGAAGGGGAGGGCAGAGGGGGGACTAAGAGACTAAAGTGGAACCTGCAGGGGGCAGGGTTACCATCCACCAACACACAAAGGCCCCAGGAAGTGAGGGGAAGAACAAGCACCAGCTAGCTCCCTCCCACCAGCTCTGGTCTGGTCCCTGCCACCCCCGCCCCCACGCACCTAGGTAAAACCCCACCTGTCTGCTGTCTCCTCCCCTCCAACCCACCCTACTCACACAAATAAGCTGAACAAGGGGAGGTGAGACTGAAAATTGATTTATTAAGAATGTCCCTTAGTAGTTCTCAATATCAAAAAAGAAAATTAACACAGGCCACCCAAGTCCCTTCTATTAGAGTCCCAGCATAGAGCCCCTAACCCAGGGAGGGACAAGGCAGCAGGGAAAGAACTCCCTGTTCCAATCACAGAGACTGCCTTTGGACAGAAAGTTTCTGGAGCTCCGCGTTCTATCCCAGGGCTGCCAGCAACGCAGTGGTCACCTTTACCGGGTACAGGCCTCTGCCTGCCTCTGGGAGGGCCAGAACTAGACCCAACCATAAGCCTTTGCGGCTCCCCCCTCACATTGCCCCGCCCCTTCCCCAGGGTCCCCACTGTGGCAAAGAAGCTTAGTGGGAGACAGGGAGGCTGGAGGGGCCCAGGGATCCCCATTTGCTCTCCTCCCTCTGCCTCCCAAGTGGCTGGTTCTGGAAGGTGCTCTTGAGTTGTGTGGGGGCCATATGTGGTTTGCCGAGGGGGAGGGGGCAGCAGACAGAAACACCTATACCGCATGCAGCCTGGCTACCGTACCCCCAGCCAGATCTTGGGGCTCTCCTGGCTTTCTGCCTGGCCCGAGGCTTTGTGAAGAGTTGTTCAATAAGTGGTTGTTGATTGTGTCTGATTCCCTTATCCTGCTCCAATGTCCCCCCACTGTGTGGCACACTCATCTTACACTCACACTCATCTTACACTCAGTCTGTGTATACTTCCCCTAGAACCCCCACTGACCTACCTGCCTTCCCAACACACACACTTAAAAAACCTCTCTCCACACTGCACCAGGCCAGGGCTCATACTGTCCCACGCAGCATCCCAGTCACCCCCGGCCTGTGCCCACCACCTCCTCACCTACACACTTGGGCTGGTCCATACTCCCTTACACACTTGTGTGTAGGCTCCCAACCAGAACAGCAACCCAGAGGCCGGGGGGATTCCCGTCCTGTGATCTCTGGGGTCCTGGCCCTGAATGGGGAGTGTGGTGAGGCCTCTTGGGGTCTGGCCAGGGCAACAGTCAGGTGAGACTGCTCCCCAATCCCAACAGCTTGGTCCCTCAAGATCCCATGGGGGAATGAGACTTGTCTTGAAACAGGGGCAGACAAAAAGCAAGCATCTAGTGCCACCTAGTGGCCCCTGAAGAAGGGACCCCGCTGCATCCCAGAAGACCCGAACCTGGTCTCCCAGCAAGACAGAGGACTAGGGACCCACCCAGGCAGTGAGGGGATATGAGGAGGAGGCTGCTGTCTTCCTGGTAGAGCGAAGAACACAGCTCCACCCCAGTTCAGCTCAGGAACGGGAGGGGCTACTCATTTTCTAGCCCCATATGCTCAAAGGCCAGGTCTGAAAAGACGCCAAGACCTCTTGAGAGCCATGTGGGGGGAGCAAAGGAGTGGGCAGGTTACAGACTCTGGGCCCACACCCTTCATATATAAGTTCAAGATGCAAAAGGAAAAAAAAAGTCATCTCAAAGACTGGGGGCAGAAGAGTCGGCAGGGCAGGGGCAGAATCCCCAATGGGGCAGACCCGCTCCCAGGGCCTTCAGTCCAGCTTGAACGTGGCCTTTGATTCCTTCAGCAGGTACAGGCTGTCATCTTCCAGAAAGCTGTGAGCCGAGAAAGAAGCCCACTGAGGCCTTGCTCTGAGAGCGCCCCCTGGGGGCGGGGGTGGCACGAGTGCAGGCAAGCTGGCAGGGGGCAAAGTGGCAGAGCACCCAGTCTGCCCAACACAGTGGGTAAGGAAGGGCACAAGGACAGAGAGCAGTACCCACCTGAAAAAGAGGATATGGATGGGGATGGTGCTGATGTGCCAGATGGCATGGGCATCCAGGACCCAGAAGAGAGGGGGAAAGTCCAGCAGTTCCAGCAGGGACAGCCCCTGCAGCAGCAGGACCACCGCCACGCACTTGTGCACGTGCGGCAGACGCTGGTTCCACAGGCACCAGGTTAGCCACCACACCAAGTTCACCAGGCCTGGGGGTGGGGGTGGGGGTGGGGAGGGGCTCACTCCCTGGCCTGCCTTCCCCACCCCCATGCTCTTGGACCCCAGGACCACCTCAGACTCTCCTCCCAGGCTCCCCTCTCCCCTACCCCAAATGTTTTCCCTTCCGCCACCCCAAGGGTCTCTAAAACAGCCGTGTCTAACCTTTTGGCTTCGCTGGGCCACACTGAATTGTCTTAGGCCACACATAAAATGCACGGACACTAACAATAGCTGCTGAGCTAAAATAACGGTCGCATAAAAATCTCATGTTTTAAGAACCTGTGTTGGGCCTCATTCAAAGCCATCCTGGGCCACAGGTTGGACATGCCTGCTCTAAGATCACCACTAAGCCCCCAGCTCCCCTCCAAACCAGCAGTTCTGCAGCTGGCCTGGCCCCCCGGGGCCCCAGCCCCCGCTCACCGATAGCCACATTGGCCACCAGGTTGTAGTCGTAGTCGAAGTGGACGAGGCTCAGGTAGGAGACGTGCGCGGCCAGCAACAGCAGCAGCACAGCCCGGAAGGCACTGGCCACGGCCGGGCGCTGCAGCCCCACGGTCCTGCCGCCCCACCCAGAGCGGTTCAGACGCAGGGTCCCCGGACCCGCATTCCCCGAAGCAACCCCTCCCCTCCACCCCCGCACATGGAAACCGCTGGCCCGCTCTCCACTGGAAAGAACCACAGGCCCCATCCAGTCGGGAGGGTGTGTTGAGGGACTGTTGAAGGACTGGGGGCAGCACCCCCGGGGGAGGGCTGGGTGACCCCTCTGTCCCCAGGGCCTGACTGTCCCTGTAGCACCCAGGCAGGCTCACCGGACACAGCACAGATAGATGGAGTGTAGGATGACGGTGGAGGCGCAGAAGTAGTCCATTTTCTGAGGACAGGGAGGAGAGCTGGATGAGGGGCCAGTGTGGGGGGAGTAGGAGGTGGACTGGGCTCCTGGAGGGCCAGCGAGGACCCACCAGGGGTGGGGACAAGGAGGGGCTGGCAGAGGCACAGCTGGAGTCTGGTCCGTGGCTCGTGCTTCTTCTGCCTGTTGCTGTTTCTCTCCTGAATTTCAGACTGACCTCTGTATTCACATTATACGACTCTTAGAAGGGCGCTCCAGCAGCGCAGCGTTAGGTAGTGGGGGCAGATGGCTGCCAAGGCTCCCAACGTCAGAGTATGCCCTAGAATTCCGAGGGCAGCTTGCAGTTCCCCAGCTGAGGGCTCTGGTCCCGAGGGCACCTTTATGGGCCAGGTGACCCTGGGCAAGTGGTTTCACCTTTCCAAGGCTCAGCTGCCCCAGCAGTTGAGAAGAGCCAATCATCAGAGCTGCCTCAAAAGGGTGAAATGAGGCTCTTGTGTGCTCACTAACAGGTTTAAAATGACTGGCACAGAGCGAGAGCTCCCTAAACAGTCAGCAAGAGACCCGTGAACCAGAGCTGCCCAACCCGCCCCTCCACGGGCGGCAGAGGGGGATGGAGGGGCACTCACCTCTGTGAGGTCGGTGTCCCGGGTGTGGAAGACTGTGGACCAGAACCATGCATTGAGAGAGACCTGAGGAGGGAGGCGCTGGTGAGTGTGGCACCCCAAGGTAGCAAAGAACCCCCAAGGGCTCACAGCTGTCTTACTTTTGGGAAGGGGCTCTTCCACGCAGAGAAGCATGCTTCCTCTCCCTCCTGGAGCCCACTAAATAAACCGGTGCCCCTCCACCCCCACCCAGCCTGACTCCCTCAGCCTCAGCTTCCCACCACCCTGAACCCCCAAGATGGGTGGGGGGCTTGACACTGCCGCAGGTTTCCGGCCTGGCCTGGGAACCAGTTCCGGCAAAGCCAAGTTCCCTGGTTACTCAATCGCTAAGACAACAGCCCCCGGGGTGTGTGGGGGGGCTTGTGTCCTTCCCCACCTGGCAGGTGATGACAGCCCCACCCAGGCCAGGGGAGCTAGTGACCTCAGCCTCTGGGGGTGGGAATGAGGTGGGTGGGGTGGAGGGGCTCGAGCCAGCTTGGGGTGTGTCCTGAGCAAGCAAGGGAGGGAGATCAAGCCGATCCCACTGGGGCCAAGTCTCCGAGGAGGAGGCTTGCTAACTGAGCCCAGCTTCCTGCTGGCTGGGCCGGCCCAACCCGCCAGACCAGTGGCTGCTGCTCAGAGCTCTGGGCACTGTGGTGGGCAAGGGCCCAGGGAAACGGCGGAGGCCTTCTTCCTGGGTATTAACAGCAAAGAGAGAGCACACATCATCTGGCAGATGAGCCCTGGACCTTGTGGGAGTGCACTGGCACTTTTTTCAGAGGCTGTTGTATCAATGGCAGAGGCCCAAATTACTGAAAGGAGGGTGGGCTGGGGCAGAGATACAGACAGGCGCTGGGAGGAAGGGCTAGGAAGCCAGGGACAAGGAGTCAAAGGAAGAAACAGCCAGCCTGGATGCCCTGGAGGTAGGGAGGGATGCACGAGGGTGGGACAGCTCCCGCCAGAGATGGAGAAAGGCCAGGAGCCGCTCACTTTTGTCCAGGAAAACTGGCCAGACAGGGGAGCAGGGGAGCAGGGGAGCAGGGTAGGAAGCCGCTCTCCATGAGGTAGTGCAGCAGGATGAGCTCCTTCACGCAGGCCCGAGGGGGCTTCTGAGAGAACGGGAAGGGCAATGGCTGCTCTGTCTGCAAAGCCAGTCAGTCCTGGAAGTTTCTAGAGGCTCCTGGGACCAGCCTGGGTGGCTTGGGTCCTGGGGTGAGTCTCGCTATTTGTGCTTCTTGTGTCCTGGGCGAAGGCCTGGGACAGAGCAGGGGCTGGTCTAAGCGATCCTTCAGCCCTTTCCAGCCCTGATGTCAGGTGATTACTCTAGGTCAGGCTGCTTCCTCCTTTGGGGACAGCCCTCCTGTCCCATCCCTTGTGCTGCCCCTTCCCCAGAGACCGTAATGGAGGCTAGAACACGGGACAGAACAGGGTGGCTTCTCAGACGCTGGTCCACACTGTGGGCAGCTAAGGATGGGCATGGGGAGAGAAGCAGGGCGGGGCTGGAGACCCTGGTGATGGCCGGCCAGGGCCAGATCTCCCGGGCAGGCCAGGAACAGGCACATCCATGGAGAGGAGAATGGCCCTAGAGCCAGTGTGAGAGGGAGGTGGAGGGGAAGGCAGCAGGGACTGGAAGCCAGCCAGGAGTCCTTGTTACCCGACAGGAAGGGGGAGGTGACAAAAAGACTGAGCTAAGTGGCGGTTGGAACACTGAAGGGGGAGTGTGCACAAGATCAGGGCTTAGCTGTAGGGCACAGGGGTGGGGACTGCATAGGTTCCTGTTCAACTGCTGCTGCATCCCTGAAAAGACCCCTCTTCCCTGGGGAGAGTCCCATCATGGGGGGCTCCGTGTCATTAAGAACGCAGGCCCTAGGGCCAGATGACCAGGGTTCCAATCCCAGCTCTGTTCCTGTGTCCTAGGGCAGGTTATTTAGCCTTGATGTGCCTCAGTTTTCTCATCTGTAAAATGTGAATGCTCGTCGTGTGGATAAGGATGTAAGGAGTAATACAGGTACAGCGTACAGCCCAGTGGTCAAGACAGGGTAAAACGTCAGGGGCCCTCACACCTCTCTGCAGACCTGAGAGGCCCAATCTGCCTCCTACTCTCCATGTGGGACAAGGAAGTCTAGGCAAAGAAGGGGTGGTCCCTCCACAGTCGCCCAGGCCCCTCCTACAGTTCCAGGCTGGGGGCAGAATGTTCCGGGCCTTTACAATGAGATGGGCCCTGGGTTCCAGTTCTGCCTCAGCCCATAAATAGCTGAGCAAATCACAGGTTCTCTGAGCCTCATCTGCCTCACCTGCAAAACAGGGTTAATGATAGTACCCACTGCACAGGAGGGTCGTTGAGAATGACTGTCTGCAAAATGCCTGACACAAAGCTGCTCAATAAATGGTTGCCATTACTGCCACTTGGTACATGGTAGGTGCCCTGTAAATGCCAGTTTTCTGCATCATGTCCAGAAGGCTGCCTGCCTACCATTGCCCTTCACCTGATCCCCAGCTTCCGCTTCCTCAAGAGTCACAATGTTTCAGGTCAAACTGTGGGGTCTCTGGATCCCCAGAATGCAGACACCTCAGCAACAGGAGCCCTCTCCTCCTGAGCCATTATCCCAGCAGGACGCACTGAAGAGAGAGAGGCTCCTTCCCTTCACTCGGTTTGTAGTCAAGACTCAAGCAAAGGGGACTGAGGGATGCGGAAGGAGAGGGAAGCCCCCCCACACAAGAAGCTTACAGCTGCCCCTACACTCCTCAGCCAAGCTTGAGTAGAATGTGGGGCGGGGGCAGATGGGTAACCGGCCAATCAGACAGGCCAGGAGGAGGGTGGGCTGGTCCCGCAGGCGCCAAGAGCTTCTTGTAAACACTGAGGAAAGGGGGAGGCCAGGGGGAGGCCAGGGGCAGGGTGCCAACGAGGGTGGAAATGGAGGGGGACAGGGGAGGCTGGGTGGAGGAAGAGCAGTAGGCTGTTTCAGTCTGTTGGAAAATAAGAAAATTGAGACAAAAATATCACAGCCGTGAAACTGGTTGGATGCCAAGTGAGCCAGATCTGTCAGGAATTCGACCCCAGTGCTAAGCCCCAGTGCTCGGGCTGTCACTGACACCGTGGCAGTGGGGACAAGTGAGACTTTAAATAGCTGGGTGTCTCAGAAGTGGGGGAGGCAGAATGTGAAATATGCCCGCTGTCTTCCTGGACCCCCGCCCTCCACCCCCAGAGACTCATCCTCAGCCTCACGTGGAGCCTATCTACCCCAGTTCACCCCTGAGAGAGAAGAAGGGAAGAGGTGGGCTCTTCCCACCATCACAGAGGATTCCTTGATTTCCACCATCGCCTGCTCCCCGGCTCTGGTCTGACTGTCGCGAAGTCCTTCCTGAACTCTTAATCATCATTCTGCTGAAGCCTCAGCCGGTCTCTTCTCACAGATGCCTCAGCACAGGTAGAGCACAGCCAGCCCCCACCTCCACCAGGCGCCCTGCAGAGACGGCCTGGCCTTTCCTGGCACCCTCAGGCGCTCACCTATGCCCCTGAGGACCTATCCTTGCTGGGTGAAGGGGCAGGGAACTGGTTTGGCCTCCTCATGCTGACGGAGAGCAGGGGCTCCCAGTTCCATGAAGTCAGAGGCCCGTGGTGCACAGAGCTCTGGCGGGCTCCCCCAACGCTGGCCGCTGTCCCGCCTGGGCTCAGCCCCAAGTGGCAAGGCAGGGGCTGCCTTCTTGTGTCAAAGCTTCATTAACGTGGTTGGAGGCTGGGTCTCCTCCTTTTCCAGAGAAAAAGACTGAGACACCCCCTAAGACCTAACCTGGAGCAGGGAAGGGGCCTCCCTACCCTACCTCAACAGGAATCAGGAGCCCCACTGCTCCAGAAGCCCGGCCCGTACAGAGTCCACCACCACATCCGCCACACAGGCAGGGGCCCTTCCTCCTGCAGACACACAGGACGAAAGATCAAGTGTAAAATCCAAACTGCATCATCCAAGGGGCTGTGGACACCGAGACTGTCCCTCAAGGGCCTAGTGGTGGCATGTGGGGGCTCCATGTCCCAGAACACAGTATCCTGTAGGGTGCCCTACGACACAGGCCCCAGCTATCTTCCGCTTCCAACCTAACAGCTGCTGCTCTGTCCCCGAGAGTCCTTGGATACCACTGGGAAGTGTGACAGCTCATGCACAGAGAAGTGAGCGGAGTGGCAGATGACAGTGACGTGAAGGACCCAAGAATCAGGCAGATAAAGACAAGAGTCATGAAATGACCGCTGGCTTTTGACACATGTCACGAAAACAAAGGCTGGGACCCTCTGAGGCCCCCTCAGACGCTCGGGGTCCATCCACGGAAGCTCTAAGCTGTGTTCAGAGTCCAGACAGTGCTGTGCTGGGCTCTCATAGGGGTGGGGATGAGGGGGCAGTGCAGGCGGTGGGTCCAGACAAGAAGAGCCCCAAGGGAAAGGGGACAGTGTGCCCTCCTCAGTTTCCCTGCCCTTTCCAGTTTCGGCCGTCTTAGTCAGGACCAAGTTCCCTTTTCCGTGAGAGGTCTAAACAGGAAGTGGTCGCTCTGTCCCACCCAAGCCTGTGACCATGTGTGCTAATGTCAGGCCCCTGCCTCTGCAACCTAGAAAAGGAGCGTCATGCTCGGACCCCAGAGTCAGACAGTGCTGATGCCAACCTGCCTCCACTATTCACTAACTTTTTTGGCTGTTCGCTTTGGACAAAGTTTTTTCCCTCTTAGATGTACTCAGAGCTCCCAGTGGTTTTAGGATTAAGTGAGAAAATGTAGGTAAAGTACATAGGACAATGCCCATCACATGATTTGCATTCCATAATTCCTAACAATTATTAATATGTGTTGAATGGACAGTATTAAGGAGGGTTAGCCTCTCCCAGAGGCTGAACAGCTTCCATCTCCCCAGACTGGGGCTCCGCGTGGACTTCTCAGCACCCCCATCCTTTCCGTTTTCCTAAAGTCCTCAGTTCTCATTTTCCATGACTGTCCAGCAGAATTCAGAAGAATGGCCTACTCTCTCCTTCCTGTCCTTGTCCTGGGGCTCCCCCAACCACACAGTATCCCAGCTTTCTACCTACTCTGGCTACTCCCTCTTCATGGCTGGCTTATCCGCCTCTACCCAGCCATTACATTTTAGGGTTCCTTGGGGCTCTGCTCTAGTCCCTTTCTCTTCTCACAGAGTTCTCCCTGGTGATCTCACCCACACTCACAGCTTCCATCAATGTCTCATAAGTGGAAACACAGGGGTTATCCTTGATTCCTCTCTCCTGACCCAACCTACTGCCAAGGCTTGTCCGCCACGCCAGGATGGTCAGAGTGTGGACTCCAGAGCCAGATTCTTGGATTCAGACCCTGACTACTAGGACAGGCTACTTAACCTCCAGTCCTGGTTTCCTCATCTGTAAACTGGGGGTAAAAATACTACCTACCTCATTAGCTGGTTATTGGATTAACAAGTTAATATCTATAAAATGCTTAGAATGTGCCTGGCATACAGTAAGAGCTATGTTTGTGTTTGTTAAAGAATTAAAATAATTTTGTTACCTCCAAAACACAGCTCAAACACAAGTCTCTCTAACACTAGCTTCCTAAGGCCCATGCCGCCTCCCTAGTCTAGATACTGTGCCCTCTGCTAAAACTGTCAACGAGCCTGCTGCATTCACTCCCACCCACTCCAACCTGTTCTCTACATAGGAGCCAGAATGAGTTTTCCAAACAATCTGTGCATGAAACCCCTTCTCTCTGGCCCTCGTTGCTTTCTGATGCTTTCATGGTCAAGATCTAAAGTGTTTATGGGTCCCCAGGCTCTCCATGGGCTGGCCACTTGCCCACTGATCTCACCCCCTATGCCCTGGCTTCCGCATGGCAGGCCTCCTGGTCATTCAGGTCCTCATATAAGCTGAGCTCTCTCCAGCTTGTGCACATTCTGAGTCTTCTCTGTAGAGGACTACTCCTTAGCACCCTGAATTCACCTAGGCAATGTTGCTCCCCTGCCTGATCTTCTCTCACATGGCCCTTCCTCAGGGAAGCCTTCCCTGATTGCCCTGTACCGGTCCAGTCCCCCATCACCCATCCTCACAGCACCTCTCCTCCACTGCACTTTTACACTCAATTGTGTGATCAGCACCAGAGAGGAGGAACCCATCTGTTTCTATATATAATACTTTTGGATCTCTAGTAGCCGTCAAAGTGCCTGGCACACAGTAGGTGCTCAATACATGAATGAATGGCTGCTTTGATGACAGGAAGGTGAGTGAGTGAGGATTGTTCCCCTAAGGCTTACAGCGGTCACTCTGATCTAGAAATCTCCATAGCAATCTCTTACTCTCGTACCCTCCCCAAGGTCACCACAGTTCACATCTGTACTGAAGACCATGCTTCTCTCACGATTCTTGACCCTGGATGCTGGCTCTTCTGACCAGTCACACTGTGAAGCTCAGAGCCAGCTCTGGATACTCAGAGGGAACATATTTCAGCATCTGCAGTGATGGTCTGGGATCAGGCTGAGCTCTAGAGGGAGTGCTGTGGCTGCCATGGCTTCCAGGCCTGAGCTGGGGTTCAGAATGCTTCAAGCCCCCCAGAGGGGCAACTGGAAAGACCATGGCCCCAGCATGCTCCCTACTACCCATCTCCCTTCTGTGTTTGTAAACTGCCCTACTGGGTCTCTTGGTGGCTTCCTCCTTCAGGACAAGAACAATGCCTCTTTCCTCTCTCCCTCCTTCCCTCCCTCCCAAACAGCCTGGTTGAGGACTCTGCTAGAAAGATAAGGCCCAGGGGAAGCAGGGATAGCTCAGTGGGTTAAGCGCTCACTTTGCAGCACCTGGGACTGAGGATTGAATCCGGCTCTGGCCTGTGAGGACCCATATGCTGAACTGGTGAGCTCCCCCAGTTCAGTTCTCTCTCTGTCTCTGTATCTCTCTCTCTCTCCCTCTCTCTGTCAAAAACAATTAAAAAATAAATAAATAAATAAAATAAAAAGAAAGATAAGGCCCGATTCAGCACCTTCCCTGTTTTTTGCCCAGTCCTGACCACCCCACAGCTGTAACATTCGCCCTGGACAACAGAGGGGAAGCTCGGTGGGTAGGAGCCCTGTAGGGTGAGAGCAGAAACCTAAGATTTCCTCTTTCCTAGATGACAGTGTAAAGCAGGAATCCCACCAGGTTACTTACCCAGGCGAAGGCCACGCAGGTGGGGTACATAGGACAGGAGGCTGGCACAGAGGTGCGGTAGCGACAGAGCATCACCAGGCTGGCCAGCCCATTGAGGAAAGAGGCCACAGCAGAAGCTGGCTCTTGAAAGAACAGGAACCGGGAGAAGGGCCACTGTAGAAGGGACACATGGAGGGGGCCTGAGGGGCAAGCAACCCCCCAGCTAGCCCAACCTATCTTTTCTTGACTTGCTACATCAATAGGTCTCCAGCTGGTTTCTCAGCTCTGGACCCGGCCAAAGCCTCAGGTTCAGTCCCTCTCTGGGTCAGTGGCTCCCCTCCAGGCCCTCGCTGAGGGGCATCCCTCTATCCCAGCCAGCACTCAGCACTATAAGCCTGGTCTCTGGGAAGACCAGGTGGGCCAGTGGAAACAGCATAGATCTGCCATCCAGAAGACAGAGGTCCTGATCACTCTTCTACCACTGACCACAGCCCTCTGAGCCCCAGCTTAACTCTGTGACAAACTGGGGAGAATCGTTCTTGTGAACCCCAAGAGGCTGGAACAAGATCACATAGGATCAAAAGGCATCAGCACACTGTGCCTCGCTGGGCACTCTCAGGGGTATTGCTATTTTAATCCAGACTCCTACTGAAGAAGCAACAGAGAGGTGGGTCAGGGAATTGGTCCTTGAGCAAGGTAGGCATCCAGCCACCCTAAGAAGCCCAGCATCACTCTCTGAGTTGACCCCAATGCTTCTCAGGTCTTGTCACTCCAAATCCAGAGCAGGATACACTGGTCCCATCTGATTATCTGAAGACCAGCAGATTTTGTAAAGAACAGGTACCTCCCTGTCCCAAACACATACGCATCACTCAATTGCTCAGACTGCTGGGACAGTGTCGTTCAACTGGGAGGTATTATATCTTATTCCTGCCACACTATGACCATATACCTACTCTAACCCTCCAACTCACCTTGCCATGGAACTGAGGCACTTCGTGACCTTCCTGGAGGTAGAGGCTAACGGTGACCCACATACACTCATACTTACAGTCGTCCCGACAGGTCCAGCCTGAAACAGATAAATTGCCCTGGTGAACTCCCCAGGCAAAGAGAGCTTGAATGGGGCCCAAATTGGGATGCAGGTCAAGAGGGGCCTGCAGGTTGAAGAGAACCAGGAGGAATCTCAAACTTCTAGTTTCCTGCTTGGATCGTTGAGAGATGGTAGGACATACATATAAGGGAAAGGTATGTGTGTGTTCTAGGGGGTGGGAGGTGTACAGTGAGCAAATAAATGTTTCTTCTCTTCTCCTTTCCCCCAAATGGGGATCTTGGCATCTGATGGACTCATCTATGGATACCTGAACACAGGATTTGTTCTCACTCACTAGGGAGGAACTCTTGCCATCTTACCCCTCTTCTATAAAAGTGAAGCCCAAATTCTTCAGTCTGATTTTCAAGGCCCCAATTTGTCTTCCCAGCTTTAGTTCTCAATACTCCTTTTCATGAGCCCTGCTGTGTGACTAAACCAATCCACCGGATATGCCTGAATCTGCTCTGGGCCTCCACTCAGTTCTCTCTGTCTGGATTGCAAAGAGATAGTAAAGAGAACAAACTTGCAATCAAACAGGCCAGAACTGGAAACTCTATGTTACCACTAACTGTGTGACTTTGGGCAGGGCACTTAACCTCTCTCAGTTTTCTCATCTGTAAAATCAGAATCTACCTCAAAGGATTGTTGTGAAAATGAACTATTTTGACACCTGTCACACAGGAGGTGCTTCCTATGGCCACAGTTCCAAATTCATTTTTTAGTTAATTTATTTAAATTTGTTGGAGTGATACTGGTTAGTAAAATTATAGAGGTTTCAAGTGTACATTTCTGGGGAAGCCGGGATGGCTCAGTGGGTTAAGCGCTCACTTTGCAGTGCCGGGGACCTGGGATCGAATCCTGGCCCCGGCCCTTGCAGACCCATGTGCTGAACTGGGGAGTTCCCCCAGTTCAGTTCTCTCTCTGTCTCTGTATCTCTCTCTCTCTCTCTCTCTCAAAAAACAATAAAAATAAATAAATAAATATTCAAGTGTACATTTCTATAATACATCATCTATATACTGCATTGTGTTCACCACCCAGAGTCAGTTCTCCTTCCATCACCATGTATTTGAACACAGGTCCAAATTTCATGTATCCATTGTAAAGCCTTTCCTTTACAAAATGTTCCAAAATGATTGCTGCCCTGACCTCCTCGAAGCCAGAAACAATTCCTTCCTCCCCTACATACTTCTATTGCCTAAACTAAGGGTACTTGAGGGCTCGGATTATCTATCCTCTACCTTGCATTAAGAAGGTTAATGTTACGTGGGGGCTGTGAGCTCTGAAGGGTAGGACCCTGGTCTGATTTCAGTGCCATTCCAGGGCCTTGTACCCCTCAGTATGAAATCAATACCGGTTTGACTGAATAAACAGTAAGTGAAAGCTTCTGGGAAAATAAAATTGGCTGATGAGCCTCTCATTGCCCTGGGACTTCACGCACACCCGCAACCGACCCTGGGTAAGAAACTAAGGTTCACAGATTGCAGAGAGGGTGTAGGGGGCGAGAGGGGCGGGGCCAACACAAAGGGCGTGGCTTAAAGGAGGCGGGGCTTACCTGTTAGACTCATGTAGATTGGCTGGCGGGAGCGGAAGTGCTTCAGTGCTATCCCGGAGCAGTTCCGCTCCTCGCACCGGAGCACACAGTCGCGGTACACCGGCTCACGGTCGCCCTGGGAGCCGCTGGCTAGCATGGCTGCCCCCGCTAGCAGCATTAGCCGCGCCGTCCGCCCAGCCATCCCTTCACCCTGGCCCTCCGCCGGCGGAGGAGTTTTGGAGTCTACATCCGGAGCAACCGGAAGTGCCTTGTGCTCTCTAGTCTCTCTGCTAACGTCCACTACGTTTAAATCAAAAGTACCCGGATTTTCGTGGGCGCCTGCCCCGCCCCTGGTTTTACTGTCATCTCCATATATAGAGCGACAGGGTAAAGGGAGGGAGTACACCTGGTGGCTGAGGTGCAGAACAGTGGTCTTTTATCTACGTCCGTCTTGCTTCTTCCCCATGTTTTTATTGAGGTAGCCTTAGGGCTATTTTTACTTCGTCAGCTCTGTGGAATTACACTTCCTCATGTACCTGGAACGTCCCGACTCTCCATCTGCTCTGGCGCCACCCTAAAGACATCATCTGCCGCGGAGGCAGCAGCAGTAGCCTTTTAGCGAGTGTCCCTTCCTCCTTCACACCTTCAAGTCCGCGTTTCATTTCCAAACATTCAAATTTGACCGTGTCACTTTTTTTCTTCAAGTTCTTTACTGGCGCCCAATTACCTCAGAATAAAATAACCACACACCCTGCACGATATGGCCCCTGCCCACTGGTCTCCCTCACTCCCCTGCCCCAGACCTACTCCAGCCTCCGGATTTGTCTCATCTATATTCCTCTTACTCCTTTTTATTCTTCTAGTCTCAACGTAAATACCACTGCTGAGCGTGATATTAATACAGTGATCCGCTTTTCTCAGGTAGGGTGGGGGCCTCTTGTCTTGTTTACCACTCTACTACCAGTACCACTACAGAACGTGGCACCTAGTAGGCGCTAAGAACTTTTTATATTATATTATATTATATTATATTATATTATATTATATTATTTATTTATTTATTTATTTTATTGTTTTTGACAGAGAGAGAGAGAAAGAGAGAGAGAACTGAATTGGGGGAGCTCTCAGTTCAGCATATGGTTCCGCACGGGCTGGGGCCGGGATTTGATCCCCCGTCCCCAGCGCTGCAAAGTGAGCACTCAACCCACCGAGCTATCCCGGCTTCCCCAGAATTTTTTTTTTAAGTGAACAAACAACGTAATTAAGAGTTTGGGTGTCAAATCCAGAGCTGTCAAATCACCAGTGTGACCCAGACCACTGAAAATAGGAGAGGTGTAATATTTCAAGGAAAATTAAGAGGGAGACCTTTAGGAATAGGATATTTGCTTTAGCATCCTTCCTCCCACACTAGCAGCAGCGCGCACACACACACGCGCGCGCGCGCACACACACACACACACACACACATTGAAGACTTGTAGCTAGATGCATAATTAATGTGCGCAGATTAATAACTGTCTTTCCTCCTCCCCCATTCTCTTCACCCCTGGTCAACTTTTCCTTTTTATATTGGTGGTGGTAGGGGGAGTGCAGAATGAGCAGGAAGTAAAATTGGGTTCCATTCATTCATGCATTAAGCAAGCACTTCCTGAGTACTTAGCTCTAGCACCATGCTAGGCTAGACAACTCCAGGAGACACCATTTATATTGTATTTTCTGTGAATGATGCCTCTTTGAATTAAATAAACACATGAATAGTGTCCCCTGGAGTTGAGCACCAGTTGATATTGATTGGGAAGATGAAATAAGACAACCCCTCAGCCCCTTCAGGAGCTGACCAGAAACAATTGGGTGCTAATACTACTTAGCATCTGTTAGATCAGTCCTTTTATAATACATTATTTCATTTTGTCCTCACTGTAACTCTGGGATGAATCTTTGTATTAATATTAGGAAATTTAGGATTAAAGAGGATGAGATCCTGACCAAGTAGCATTCTCCCTGTGAGAAAACTCTGATAAAGTTCTTTTAGAACTTTCAGGTTTCCAATATTGGAGGCCTCATTCTATATTACCGGTACATCAAACATTAAAATGTGGCAACACCCCACATTAAATAAAATTTATAAATAACTATATATAGTTGAGCTGCTGTTACCAGTTTACATATTGTTATATTTTGTATACATTTAATAAAATACTATTTTTTGTAGTTTTCTTATATTTGGGGGCTAACATTGAAAATTGGTTCAGGTCTCAAACATTTTATAGGTCCTTAAAAACTCATGCTTACATACCTGATGAAAACAATCCTAGTGCAAGGTGGAGTGGGGCAGTAGAGACTTCTGTTATGTTGTCCTGATGGGAGATGGGATGTATCTGTCTAGGACATGTCTTGAGGTTTTCCCTGCCAGCCAGCCCTACATTTCTAGACAATTACTAGGCCTCCCTCTCCCGACTTTTCAGCCCAGGGCTCCCTCATCCCCATTGAGCCCTTAGATTAATTTGCTTCCTAACTTGTATTTGGTTTCCTATGTGAGTCACAGCCTGCAAAGTCATCTATTCATTCCTTCAACTCAGGCTTATTGAGCCCTTCTGGGTGTCAGCCATAGCACTAGGAAAAATAAAGATGAATAAGAAATGGTTCCCAGTCTGAGGAAGAAAAAGACAATACAAACAGTTCAGTGTGTGGTAGGTTCATAGGCAAATTGACCATATTCTTAGAACAAAAATTGGAGGATCGTGGGATGCTGGGGTAGCTCAACAGGTTGAGAGCTTGCTTTGCAACTGCAAGTTCTGGGAATCAGATCCCGGGGATGGAATCCCGGCTCTGGGCCCGTGCAAACCCCTATGCTGAACTGTGGTACAACTGGTAACCACCGGGATGACAACGAAGGTTCTTGCCACCTATGCAGGAGGCCCCCAGTTTGGTGCCCCCCACCCCCGGCCCACGTAGCCCCATATCCACCTGTGTGAAATGAACCCATGTTACAACTAATGATGTACACCTATGGAGACTGCTCTAGGTTCTCCCCTCTTCTTTCTATCTCTCTCACCTTCTCTTAAACAATAGAAGAGGGGAAGCCGGGATGGCTCAGTGGGTTGAGCGCTTACTTTGCAGCGCCAGGGACCGGGGATCGAATCCCGGCCCCAGCCCCAGCCCGTGAGGAACCATATGCTGAGCTGGGAGCTCCCCCAGTTCAGTTCTCTCTCTGTCTCTGTATCTCTCTCTGTCAAAAATAAAAATAAATATATAAAAATATATTTAAAAAAACAAACAAACAAACAAACAAAAACAATAGAAGAAATCTTAAAAAAAAAATGTGGGGGAAGTCTACAATGAGGGTTCTTTAGTCATCAAATATTTATTGCAGTTTACCATGTGCAAAGCTCTGGAGACAGTGATGAAAAAGGCCCTGTCCTTCTCAGGGTCAGAGGATGGAGACAGGCAATAAACAAGTATCAAACAGACGACTAAGATAATTTCATTGCTAATGTAAGAGCACATTGGTATAATCACTCTGTAGGATAATTCAGCACTAAGAGACTGTAAATTATACATACCTCTTAATTCAGCAATTTACACAAACCATCTAACCAGCAATTTCTCTTAGGTATACCTACACAAGCTCTAGGTAAACCTATGTGAGTGCAAAATGGTGTTAAGTATGATTAATGGTGTTATAGCTATTTATGGCAGCAATGGTCATTATTCTCAATAGCAAAAGAAAAGGAAACAACTAAATGTCATTCAACAGGGATTGAATTATATTAGTTGAGAGTGATCCATACAATTACAATAGAATGCTGAACAAATTAATAGGAATGGGGCAGATTTATAATGTATAGACATGGAAAACCCTTCACAGTTTTGGTCAGTATAAAAAGTGAGATGTAGAACTGTGTGTGTATATGTGTATATGTGTGTATACATGTAACTTCATGTGAAGAAAAATAAGAATGTATATTTTGTTTGTTATTTTAGAGAATATATGTATCTAGCCACATATATGAGGCAATACATAGTTGTTGCCTCTGAGAAGTGGAACTGTGTGTCTGGGTGACAAAGAAGTGAGGGGTACTTTTTATTGTACCTTTTAAATTTTGTACCATCTGTATGTGTCATCCATTAAAAACAAAGGAAAAGGGAAGCCGGGATGGCTCAGTGGGTTAAGTGCTCACTTTGCAGCCCCAGGGACGGAGGATCGAATCCCGGTTCCGGCCTGTGCGGACCCATATGCTGAACTGGGGAGTGCCCCCAGTTCAGTTCTCACCAGGGTGAGACCCCGGCCCAGTTCCTGCCCTGTGCAGCCCCACACGCACCTGTGGAATGAAACTATGTGGAAAAACTGATTATGTGCAACTATGGAGACTGTTCTGGGCCCATCCCCTTCTCTCTGTCTCTGTATCTCTCTCTCTCTCTCTCTCTTTCAAAAACAATAAAAATAAATCTTTAAAAAAACAAACAAAGGAGGGGGAAGCGGGGATGGCTCAGTGGGTTGAGTGCTCACTTTGCAGCGCCGGGGACAGAGGATTGAGTCCCGGCCCCGGCCCTTGCGGACCCATGTGCTGGGCTGGGGAGTTCCCCCAGTTCAGTTCTCTCTCTGTCTCTGTATCTCTCTCTCTCTGTCAAAAACAATAAAAAAAATAAAAAATAAAAAATAAAACAAAGGAAAAACTTTAAGAGAACAATTTTAGGTGGTCACAAATGTTGAATTATATAACTGGATAATGTAGTAGTAAGAAAGGAAGAGTAAGATGGTGAGCAAAGAGGATTCCCTTAGGAGTTCAGAGAAGTCCTTTTTTGAGACAGTAACAATTGAGCTGAAACCAGCCTGCATGACCAGAAGGAACCGGCTCTGCTAACACCTGGGGGCAGATTGTTAGCGACTGAGAGAACAGCCAGTGCAAAGACCCTAAGGCGGGAACAAGTTTGGTATCTTTGAAAAAAAAAAAAGGTCAAGGTGAAAAGTTTGAGCAGTAGAAAGCCATTGGGAGGTGTTTTCACACTTGAGTGAAAGTGATCTGATTTTTATTTAAAACGTTTACTTAGGCTCTTGTGAGGAATAGAGGGTGGGGTTGAAAGAGGACTGAGCAGCACTGGGAATGCAAAGGTTAGTGCTTCCACCAAGGAGAACTAATAGCTTCTTAGACTAGTGCATGGTAGGGGTGGGAAAAGCATAGATGTATTTACATCTATGCAAGAGGAATTGATAGACCTTAATGATTGGTTATAAAGGGCAAGGAAAGAGGAATCAACAATGCGGGTTCACTGAATGAAATCATCTGAAATTGTCCTCCAAAATCAGCTCTTCATGGGGAGGCCGGGATAGCTCAGTGGGTTGAGCACTGTCTTGTAGCCCTGGGGTCCAAGGATTGAATGCCAGCCCGGGCCCATGTGGACCTGTATGCTGAACTGGGATATGCCCCCAGTTCGGTTCTTGCTCAGGTGTGTGTGTGAGGGAGGCTAATCTGGTTCCTGCCCTGTGCAGCCCCCCACCCACCTGTGGAGTGAAGATATATCCAAAACTAATGATGTACAACTTTGGAGACTGCTTTGGCCCTCCCTCCCCCTGCCCCCAACCTCTCTGTCTCTGTCTCTCTGTCAAAAACAATTTTAAAAAAATTGCAAAATCAAGTCTTCATGATTGCCAGAGTTTTAAGTTTCCTAGTGTCAGTCAGGGAAACTTTCCCCTAACACCCACCCCCCTTTTCTTTTTTTAAAGATTTATTGTTTATTGTTTGAGAGAAGGTGTGAGAGAGAGAAGGCGGGAGGACCCAGAGCAGATTCCACAGTTCTACATCATTACCTGTGACATGGTTTCATTCCACACAGATGAATATGGGGCTGCGCAGGGAGGAAACCAAACTGGGGGCCTCCCACATAATAGGTGAGTTACCAGTTGCACCACAGTTAAGCATATGGGTTTGCACAGGCCGGGGCCGGGATTCAATCCCCAGACCTTGCAGTTGTAAGACAAGTGCTCAACCTGTTGAGTTATCCTAATATCCCCAAAGAGCAAACATTTGGTGAACAAATTCTTGCAGGGCCACCTAGAAACAATGGGACACAGAGGGAAATTTAGCAAACAGATTTTTGCTTGGATCCTTTTTGTCTGCTGTACTTAATTCATATGTGCTAAGGTGATTATGCTAAATTTCCCTTCCTGAAGCAAGATTTTCTATCTGAATCTCTTTAGGCAAGGGTAGGTAAAAAAACAAAAACAAAAACCCTCTGAGTTTGTTAGGCTTTCATTGTTTTCAGCTGGAAAAAATCTGCATGCAGGGTGGCACATTCTGAGGAGTCTTGCACCCCTCCCCCCACCCCCCTCACCAGTCTCCTCTTTCTCAAACTAAAGCCGGATGCAAGCATGTCCTCATTCACACACAGTAGTCTGTCGCTCCAGCAGCAGGAGGGTGAGCTTGGGGGTCCTGAAGGGTTGAATGAAACAAGGAATCTGGCATCTGCTAGAGGGATGGCTCAATAGGGCTTTCAAGGAATAAGCAAGGGGGCAGGGGTTACTGTCCCTGTCCCCCACACCAGGTCCTCAAACACTGGGACCGGGAACCATTCAATCTAATACTGAGATTTCAGACGGCCACGTGAAGACTTATACAATGCCACACACAGTCCAGCTGCTGTCTGAGGCCAGACCCCCCAGATAAATAAAGGCACATGTTCAGTGGCCAGCACAAACACACTGATGGCACAGGACTCGGCAACACAAGCCGTGCCGGCCCTGCACGCACGGGCCAGGATGGAAGCCACACATACTTACGTCCTTGCCTTAAAGGCAGGTGCCGCTGCAAGAACACGAGTACTTTTTGTCTTGGCAAAGCAGCCTAGGGAGAGACAAAGGCCTTGTGCCCGTGTCCGGGAGATGGGGGTGAGAGGAGCCATGCGAGCTGGTCAGCATGCTCTGGTCAGCACGCTTGACAAGTCTGTTTGGGCTCTGCTCCTATCTTAACCTTGGGACTGGAGCTAACCCTGGGCCCAAGGAGTGACCTTCCAGTGGTTAGGTTGCCAGTGTTCTTATTTTTCCTTTTTTTAATTTATCTTTTATTGTTTTGAGAGGTGAGAGACAGACAGAGGCAGAGAGAAGGGTCCAGAGCAGTGTCCATAGGTGTACAACATTCGTGTTTGTGACATAGTTTCATTCCACACAGGTGGACGTGGGGCTGCATGGGGCGGAGGAACCAAGCTGAGGGCCTCCCACATGGGAGGTGAGAACCTTCCCCACCATCCAGTTGGGCACCACAGTTCAGCATGAGGGTTTGCACGGGCCGGAGCTGGGATTCGATCCCCAGACCTTACGGTTGCAAGGCCAGGACTCAACCTGTTGAGCTATCCCAGCAGCCCTGCCAGTGTTCTTAAAAGGCCACCTTTAGGAAGTACAGATTTTCTTATCACAATCTTCCAAATTGCTTTTCTGTGGCCCCAGGGAGGCCTGGTGCCTACTCTCTGGGGACTCTTTCCAAGTTACCAATTCCTAGAGACTTCCCCAGCAACCTATGCTCAGGACGCCAGGCCCCATGGGGTAAGGCCCCAGTTTGTGTCCTGGACCTCAGACTGTGGACTGTCGCCTCCCTTTTTCTGTTTGTTTTCAGTCCTCTGACCCAAGCTGGCTGGTGAGGTAGGCAGAGGGAGGAGACTCTGGTGCCAACACACACACACACACACACACACACACACACACACACACACACACTGTTTTGTGTCCCATCCCTGTCCCAGCTGCCCCCCCTCCCCCCCAAGTCTCAGCGGCTGGTCAATGATTGACTGGCATTTCACAGGCCGCTGGTTTCAGACCCCAATCTGTTGACCTTCAGAAGTCACTTCCCTAAGCCAGAGCCCCTTCCTGCCTTTTCAAGTGCCAGGGGGTCACCTCCACTGCCCACAGGCGGGGTACCTGTCACCCAAAGACCTTCCCGTGCAGATTTCAGGTGTCTCTCCTCTGCCCCTCCGTCGGTCCCCCGTGTCCTGCAAGTCATCCTCTCCTCTGTAGCGATCTCCCTCCCCAGGGTCCTCACTGGGTCCGGCTGGCAACCTCTCAGGCTCACGTCCGTCCCCCAGCTTTTGTCCCTCAGACATCCTCTTTCCTTGGCTCCGCTGCCAGGCCCTGCTGGGGGGCAGTGGAAGGGAGAAGCGAATCAGCAGAGCCCACCCCTGCCCCCTTTCCTCTCCTCTTGTCAAACACCAGACAAGGTTTTTTCCCCTTCCTTCCCGGCTCTGAATGGCCTCATTCTCTCTGAGAGCCTCAGCCCCTCCCGAGCCTCCTCCCCGGGGCGTGAGTTCTGACCTCCGCTCCTCCCCAATCCCACTCCCGTCTGCAGGCTCCGCCCCCTCAGAGCCTCCCAATGGGACTGCCCATTGTCTCCAGTCGGGGTTTCTTTCTGGGATCTAGGATGCTGAGGGGGTGGGCTTGTCTCGGCGCGGGCAGGAGGGGGTGGACTCGGTAGTTAGATACCCGGATTTCTTGGCGGACCCTCTTCTAGCTCCTCTGAAGGGGCCGGGGCTGAGGGTGGGTTCACAGAACCCTTAATTCAGGCTCTGGAGGGGGAATGGATGAAGCCAAAGCCTCATGCCTCAGTTTCCATGAACATGGAACCTCAGACTTCCTCTTCTGTAAAATGGGGACAGATAGATGCGCCTCCTCTGGCTCCCTAGAATTCAGTGAGATGAGTAGTGTGGCTCTAGGACAGAGAGCGACAGAGTAGGGGTCCAGTAAGGGATGGTGCCACAGCAGCTTTCCTGGCTGCACCAGCCCTCCTAAGTCAAGGGCAGGTAAAGTGGGCCCGGAGAAGGGACATCTCTGACTTGAGTGCACTCACGCTCAGGAGTAAACCCTCCAATGTGTGACCAGCAAGTGACTGTTGGAGTCAGGTCATCATCTCCTCTCCCCAGAAGACTGAGAGGTGCCTTGACTAGGTCCTGGGTCGTGTGATGTGGTGAGAGGCTGATTTTGCTGGCTGGTTCTTTTTCATTAGCCCTGAGAGGGTCCTGGGCAAATTGGTTGACTCATGTGAGCCTACATTTCCTTGACCCTCACCCTCTCTCTTAACTTGAACCCTAGAGAAAATAGGAATATTGATGCCCATCCTCAAGGGCTACCATGTCCCCATAAACAGTCATATTTCTTGAACATTTGTGACTATGATCCAAGGAATAAATCCACTGGACCTCATCACCAAGACACACATGCCCTTACCCATACTTCCTCTTATTACATGTGATGTGCCCAAACCTTCTATTTCATTCTATTTCCTAAAAATCAAATCAAAACAAAACAAAAAAGCTTGACTTGATCATCTAAATTGGTTTCATGACCAATTTTCTAAAAGAACTAGACCTGCAGTTTGAACATGACTGTTTAGAGCTGGAGAGGGACTTACCATGGTGCTAAGGGAAGGTTAAGCTTCGGGCTCCTCATTTGTATGTGTCAAGTTTTGTATTCATAACTTTGTATCCCTTTTCCTAAAGAGATCCCCCGAATTTCATAAGCTTCGGACCCCACAACACCTGGAGCTACTGCAGTGTAACCAAACTTGAGACCATTTATTGAACAATGACTATTAAGCACACTACTGAGTGTTTTAGCAGCATTATCTGCTTTAACTCCTAGCATAGAATGCCAGATGCTGTTTTACAAATGGGTAAATGGACCCAGAGAGGCTCAGTCACTTGCCTGTTACACATATAGCTAATATGCGGTGGAGTAGAGATTTGAACCCTGGTCATTCTGATCCCAGAACACCCTGTTCTTAACCCTATTGTAAAAGTGCCAGCCTGTAACCACGTTAGGGAATATGGAAGCAGCTCATGAAATGCTAGTGCCCTTCATCCTGCAGCCCCCAGTAGGTGCCTCTGATCCCCTGTGAGGCATTCCAATCAGAGTTGCCAGACGTAGTAAATAAAAATAAGGATGCACAGTTAAATTTGAATTTTAGATAAACAACAAATAATTTCTTTTTATTTATTTATTGACAGAGAGAGAGAGAGAGAGAGAGAGAGAGAGACAGAGAGATACAGAGACAGAGAGAGAACTGAACTGGGGGAAATCCAAGTTCAGCACATGGTTCCGCACGGGCCGGGGCGGGATTCGATCCTCAGTCCCCGGTGCTGCAAAGTGAGCACTCAACCCACTGAGCCATCCTGGCTTCCACAACAAATAATTTCTTAGTGTAAGTTGTAACTACGTCCCATGCAATATTTTGTTGTCATTTCCAACAAAAAAACACATGCCTTTCTTCCCTCCCGTGCTCCCACTGGGCTTTAAGTACAGGGCCGGGGCTCCAGGTGGAATGCAGGGTGGGGAGGTAGAACTGAGCAAGCTAATAAAAAGGAAGGGACAGAGGAAAAAAACTTGGATAAGTTTTTTTCTTTACTGCTGGGGCATTCCGGCTGAATGCCCCAGCAGTAAAGAAACATGAGGCATGTTCTTTAAAGGATTGAGATGGCGGTCCCTCCAATTTGACTCTCCCTCCAAACTTGTAAACCCTCTTAAAACCAAGCTTTCCAAACTGGAAAAGATCCCTGAACATTTCAAGACGGTATGCCAGGCAGTCCTGGAAGCCACAGGTGAAACACAACACACGCCTGTCCTTGACTATCCAGTTTACTTAAGGATGTGGTGGGAAAACCATTATTTGATATTAAAACGAATAGGGATGGGATGGAGTAGGACGCAAACTCGCCAGGAATGTTTAAGACAAAACCTGCGACTTCAGAGAGTTGAGGGTGGCAGCCTAAAGCGTTTAGCCCAGACTCCCGGAGGAGGGGGCGTGATCACCTCCTCTGCTTTTAGGGGTGCGCTGTGGAAACGGGTGCGCACTGCAGCCGGCACCCGGGGCGTCCGGGCGCTGAGAGGGACGCCGCCAGGCCTGCGCGGAGGGAGAAAGTGGAGCCGGGAGCTGCCACTCCCAGGGACTTGCAGGAATGCAGTTGGAGCGGGGCGGGGGAGCGCGCTGGCTCCCAATCACAGAAGGAGGAGGCGGTGGAGGAGGAGGGCGGCCTCGAGGAAGTACAAGAATGAAGTTGTGGGGCTGAGATTCCCTTCCATCGTGCCCAGAGAGCCGAGGAGAGCCCCCCGAGCCAGCAGCGCGCCCCTCTGCGGGTGTTCTTTCCGGCGCCGAGCTCCCGGCCTCGCCGCCTGCGGTGCCCGGCGCCCCCTCGGTCTGGTCCAGCCGGAGCCATGGGGCCGGAGCCTCAGTGAGCACCATGGAGCTGGCGGCCTGGTGCCGCTGGGGGCTCCTCCTCGCCCTCCTGCCCCCCGGAGCCGAAGGCACCCAAGGTGGGTCTGGGATGGGGAGGACAGGGAGCCGCACGGGACCTTGCAGCCTGGAACCCCTGCTGAAATCCCCGGGCAGGCGAGGGAGGGGGGCCGTACGAACTTCCCGACCCGAAGTTTCGGACAGTCCAGGCGCTGGGAGCCACTAGCTCTCTCGGGGAGGGGGTAGAAGAAGGTGGGGCAGGGGGGCAGTTACACCTAGTGCCTCTCGATGTTCCCCCATTTCCAGACTCCGCGACGGCTCCGGGAACTTACCAAAAGAGTTCTCTGAAAGTGTTCAGAAAGTTCCTCTCCAAGGGCGTGTTGCGCGCGCGCGCGCGTGTGTGTGTGT
Source organism: Craseonycteris thonglongyai (assembly GCA_004027555.1). NCBI lineage: Eukaryota > Metazoa > Chordata > Mammalia > Chiroptera > Craseonycteridae > Craseonycteris > Craseonycteris thonglongyai. The sequence goes on from PVKE010000318.1 coordinate 133,490, forward strand.
GTGTGCGTGTGCGTGTGCGTGTGTCCCCCCTTCTGGAGCCCCCTCGAGCTTTCCCAAAGCCTTTCCAGTTGGCAGCCCCCGCCTCGGGACTGGACTCGGCTGGATTCCCCCGGGGGTCCCTCCGGCCCTGCCCCTCCCCCTGCCCCCTCCCCGCCCCGCCTCGGCCGATTGGGTTTACTTACTCCAGCTTCTAGCAAGATCGGGGTGTGGAGGGGGAAGGTGGGGAAAGCAACCTGTCGAGCCAGAGCCGGGAGGGGAGCGTGGCCAGCAGCACCGCCGAGTTGCCTCACGCTGGAGTCTGGAGTCGGGGGAGGGGGAGGGGGAGACGTTTGTTTTGTACAAGTTTCTTTCGGGCCAGCTCAGCGGCTGTGTGCTTTGTGACTTGGATCGCATGGGCAGCAGAGGGGTAGCGGTGGGTTTCTTGGTCTGGGGCATAATGTGGGAGAGTTCTAGGGGAGGGATTCCTGGACAGTTGGAAGGGTAGGGAGGCTAGGAAGTGGGACCAGACAGGGCAGAGGGCTGCACTGTGCTGTCTTTACCCCTCCTGTGTGTGTGAAGGGTGATGTGGGGACGACCATGTGTCCGGCCCCATCTGCCCGTCTGTATGCAATAGTGATTAAATCTGGAAATCCTACGCATGGTATTTTGCATATGTTCCCTCTTTTAATCCTCAGAACAACCCTATGAGAAGTTCTACTATTATCCCCATTTTCCAGGTAGAAACCAGAGCTTAAAGAAGTTAAGTAGCGGCAAGTACGTGAGTGGTCCCAGTTGGACCCTAGTGTGACTCCCCACCCCACATTGGAAATCACTGTTAATCTACCTTGAACAACGCGATCACTGCACCCTCCCTGCATCACTGCGTTGTGGGGAAGACAAAATGAGCGTGTCCTGGGAGTAGTGGGTGGTCTCTGTAGGTCAGGGAGACTGAAGAAAGGGTGGGTGTCATCCTGTCTGTTGCCTCAGGGCCCCTCTGGCAGAGCATTGTTGTGATATCTGAGGGGCCTCTATGCTAGGGTGTTCCTGAGTGTGTGTGTGTGTGTGTGTGTGCGCGTGTGCGCGTGCGCGCGCACACGCGCACACCCGCTTTGTGTTGCCAAACAGTCTCTGCTGACCTGGGGACTTGGCTGAACTCTGCCCTCTCAAGGAACCTCCCTCCCTCAAGGTGCTGGGCCAGCTCTGCTGTAAACAGCCTTCTTCGGAGGAAGGAGTCTCCTCTCCCTGGAGCCCATCGCCCCCCTGCTCTGCCCCGCTCCCCCTCTGTTAACCCAGGCAGAGTCTTCACCCCTGACCTTCTACTGAGAAGGGTGAGACCAGACTGGGCTCAGACCGAGCTGCTGTCCTCACCTGGGCCTTCGAGTTGAGCCAGGTGGCTGGGTTGTTGCAGTGCTGGGATCTGCAGACTCAGTTCTCCCACAGGGGACCTGGGGCTTCCTCCCATCTTCCTCACCCCTCAACCTACACTGTGGGGTACAGACAGAGATGCTGAGTGTGTTGTGCAGGAATGTGGTTTAGGACTGTGGAGGGAAGGGGAGATGGATGAAGACCCAGAGGGTCAGGACTTTTCTGAGATCCAACTAGAGGTCAAGGTTTTGTAAAGTGCAGCAAACATCTTTTTATCTTGCAGAGCTCATATTTAATTCCTGAATGATTCTCCCAACAGACTCCTTTTTCTTCTTTTTACTATATTTAGGGAAAGTAACCTCATTTTAATATTCACACACACACAAAACAATTGAAAAGATCAGATCAAATGCAAAAGAAAAAATACATTGCTTTTCAAATACAAAGCACCTTTCTCTTCTCTTGGTTGGGGATTACTCAACCAAGAGAAAAGAAAAATCTATGGGAACTTCCCTTGCCTAAACTTTCAAAAAATGTACAACATACTTCCTGTATGCCAGGTTCTTATCTCACTTTATCTCTGCAACAATCCTGTGAAGTTGCTGCAGAGATGAGAATACTAAAGTCCAAAGAAAATGAATTGATTTATCCAAGGATTCCCAGCAACCCACTACTGCTCGGAGCAATTTTGGACTCTAATTAAGGAGGCAATTAAGAGTCGGTCAATCTTTTAAAAAAATTTTGTTACTACCGGTAGTTTCATGTGGTCAGTCTTACTCCATTCAAAAGGAATGGATTGGACAAAGCCTCAGGGGCAGCCAGGTAGCCAGACTAGGGTAGAGGTGCTACTCTGTTATGCAGGTGAATGACCTTCCTTATTTAGGCTTTGGAGAGAGGGGCTGACAGGTCCCTTCTGGCTTTAGAGTTTTCTCTCCCTGCTGTCCACCCCTGTCTGCCTTCTTGGGCCCTCCCAGAATGGCAAGGGACTGAGGGCAGGAGTGGGACCTGCAGGGTTGTGGGGAGGGAGACAGCTGGAGTGGAAGCCTGAAGGACCAGTGTGGGGCTGGGGGGCTGGTGGAGGGCTCAGGTAGTTGTGTCTGCCCCTAGGTGCTGGAATGATCTGGAAAGAGTTTCTCCTCCCCACCCTTGACCTGTGGGTCGCCCCTCTGGGGTGATACCTCTTGCTAGGCCACTTTTCCTTTCCATCCCTGGAAAGAGAGGGGAGGTAGGGCGAGGGGTGTGTGCTCTCTCTGGGAGTGGAAGAGTGATAGCTAGTGTTGCTGTTGTCTCAGCTCTGTTTGCAAAGCCTTGTCATGTTTACAGATTGCTTTTGACGTACTATCTCATTTAACTTCTCTGCAGAGAGGAAGAGCTTTTATTGTTTCATTAGCCCCTCCTTACAGGCAAGTTCAGGTCAGTAAATACTCATTGAGTGCCTACTAAGTCACAGGCACTGCTGGCCAGAGATGAATCTGATTTGGCCTCTACCCCGGAGGTCCAGAGACTTGCTCAAGGCCACACAATGAATGGCCCAGCTAGGGTTCAGTCCTGATGACCTTGAGCCCAGGCCCTAGTCTGCCTTCTATGCCAGGTGTGTGGTGGGTGAGTCCTAGTGTCACTAGAATGGGCTCTGGTCCCATGCATGGGGGCGGGGGGCAGATGAGCTTTGGGGATGCAGGTAGTGTTCATGGAAACCGAAGGAAGTGTTGGCTTTCATGCTGGTGAGCAAGAGAAGCAGCCGGGGCTGAAGGCTGGTAAGGAGGGGAGAACCCACTTGAGAGCACCCCCAGAGTTGGGACCCAACCGACCACTGAAGTCCAGCTGGAGGGACATGAAGGATCGTGACCAGTGTCGGGATAGACACCATGACCTCAACTGGTCCCTTTTGGTTTAGAGACTCTTGATTGGAATCCATCCATCCATCCATCCATCCATCCATCCATCCATCCATCCATCACCCAGTGCTCACTGTTTGTCCTGCCCTGGCTGTGGGGCTGCTCCTGCCTCACACTGACTTTGCCCAGAGAGCTGGAGACGGGCTCCTAAGGGACAGGTGTCCTAGCGACAAAGAAGCTCCTCTGTGTGGGATACAACCTCCTATCCCTCAAGAAAATCAATAGAGCTAGGGTGGATATGGGGCCAAGGTGAGGATTGGGGTGGGGGGATTGTTCAGCAGTGGGAGGAGGTGGGGGTGGGGGTGATGGTGAATGGGAGGGAGGTGGAGGTGAGGGAAATATCAAGAAGGCCATTTTGGCTTCATGTCAGGTTGGTGGGGGGGATTAGTCTACAAGCCTCCAGCTCCTTGGGAATAGGTCTCAGGGTACCAATGTTACCCCGTTGCAGATGCTTAAAGGGTCTTAATCAGACTCAAATGGGCCACAAGCAAATTTGCTGGTGGGTGGGGCTACGATATGTTCTGTTCCTCCTGCCCAGCCCAGCCCAGCCCAGCTAAGCTACCCTGCCTTGCCCAGAGCCTGTAATATTTTTCAGTGGTATCAGTAGAGTTGGTGTGTATTTATGTTTGCGTGAGGTGTGGGCTGAAGCTGTGTGTGTGCAGTTAGGCCTAGTGGAAGGAATGTGGAATCCAGAGTCAGACTGCCTCAGGTTCAAATCCTGCCTCTCGCTCATAGGATTTATCATCTTGGAAGAATAACCCCGGTCAGCCTTAGTTTCTTTCCTTCTTTGCAAAATGGAGGTCCCTGGTCTCTGCAGGATGTTATGAGGCTCTCCCCTGAGTGCCTGCGAAGCACACAGTAGGTGCTCAATTAATGCAGCTGCCTCCCAGTATTCCATTGTTGTTGTTTTCCTATTGCCTGGCTGCCACAGCTGGTGTCCCTTGGAGGCAGCACAGGGGGTGGAGACAGCTCCTGCCCCAGCTCTGCTGGTCCCTTTCCCGGGCTTGGGCCAGGGCCCTGGGGTCTGGGCCCGGAGACAGCTGTGCCTACAAAGCAGCTGAAGCTGAGGCCCGGGGAGGTCCTGGCAGTGAGACGTTATTTTGGGCCTGGCCAGCCACCCTCGGCTCCTGTTTCTTTTGGGAATCTGGGGGGAGGGACCCTTGATTCTATTTCAGAGTCCTCCCCTTCCTCCCTGTTTGCTTCCTTCCCATTTGCCCAGAGGGGTGGGAGCTGAGACCACGCTGGGTGTTATTTGGAGGCCCAGGAAGCAGCCCATGTGGGGCTCGCCCCAGCTTTCTGGAGGCAGGGGTTATCTCTTTTACACCGGGGTCTGACCTCCAGCTCCAAGTTTCTAGAAGAGCAGGAGCCCTTGTGTCAGACCTGGAGGTCAACCACTGTGCTGTCCCTCTGAATCGGCACACAGTCCACAGAAGGTAGAGTGTGGCGACCAGCAGGAATTCTGGGCAGCTCAGGCACCTGTGGGCCTATGTACCTGGGGGTGCCGGCCGCCTACCTCCCCACCGGCACACCCTCATGGCCAAGATGCGCCAGGTGATTCATCTTCTCACTAGAGCAGAAAAACAAGTTCAACTGGGCACTCTAATCTCCCCCCTGCCGGTAGGCATGGTGCCAGCTGCTGCCCCCAGTGCCTTCTCTCCAGGGGTCGTTTACCCCTCCTAGTATCTCTGGGCTTTGTGGGTACATCTGGTCTCAGGGACACCCAGCTAGTGTCCAGGTGGGCCCAGGAGCAGTTCATCTTGCTGCCCTTTGGCTGATGGTTGACACTCGGCAGGTACACACAGCTGACGTAGTGCTTTTGTGGCAGGAGTTTCGTGGCATAGATTCTGCCAGCTGCTTCTGGAGTCTTGCCCTGAGGAGGTGGCAAGGGTGAGGTACCAGAGTAGGAGCCTTTGGAGTAGGCATCATTTTAGCCCAGGATCTGTAGCCTGGGTCCTGATGCCCAGAACTGGGGTCTGCTGCTCCTTATCTCTGGGGGAATTCCAGAGGTCAATGCAGTGGCCATGCCCCCCGGTAGTCCTCATGCCCCCACTATGACTCCAGCTGACCCTCCTTTCCCACTTTCTGGGTGGCATTGTGGGGGTGGGTATCTCTTGCCAGCAGGTTGGCATGTGGGTGGCATTGGAATGGGGTGGGGAGAATGCCCCGAGTTTGTTCGCTTGGGAGAGGGGCAGGGGGTATCCAGAGGGTTTATGATTCATCATCCCCTCTCTTGGGGGATTTTTACGCCTTGGCCCTCAGTTGTGCTTTTGGGACAAAGAGAGGCTTTCTTTGCCAGCCAACCCCCTGGATTGGGCGGGTAAACTCCCTAGGGCTGGCACAGCAGGGCTCCCTCTGGGTGCTGGGGATGGGCTGAGTCAGAAGGAGCCTTCCTTCTCCCCTGATTTCCCTCCTCTTTCCAAACTTGCAGACTTTCTTCTGCTGTTGCACCCTCTGCAGGTGCAAGGGCTGTGGTAGGAGGGGTCCTTCCGTTGTGCTTTCTCGCTGTACGAGATGGCATGACTGGAGAGTGAGTGTGGAGCAGGCAGCCAGGTGGGAGCAAAGTCCCCTGGGTGGGCAGTGCCCTCTGACCCGTGTCCTCCCTCCTGCCAGTGTGCACCGGCACAGACATGAAGCTACGGCTCCCAGCCAGTCCTGAGATCCACCTGGACATGCTCCGCCACCTCTACCAGGGCTGCCAGGTGGTGCAGGGTAACCTGGAGCTCACCTACCTGCCCGCCAATGCCAGCCTCTCTTTCCTACAGGTGAGACTCATGGGCAACCCAGCCAGTCCCTGCCTCCAGCTGGGCTGAGCCCTCTGCGTAGAAGTGGGTGGTAGAAGAGGCTTGCATTTTCTCTGGTCAGGGCTTCTCAACCGGAAGTGCTTTCTGATGTCTTGACCCTAGTTGACTCCGTCTCCTTGACGTGGCGGGCACCTCTAGGCAGAATGCATCTGTTTCTTTGCTAAATTGTTGCTCTCTTGCCAGTGCAATCACATCCCCCTGTCCAGCTACCCAGCCACCGCCCCTCTCCCCCCTGGAACAGTGGAAAGGCTGGTGGTGGGAGACGTGGGTTCCAGGGCCAGTTCTGCGGCTGACAAGCCATGTGAATGTGGTCTAGGTGCTTGGCTGCACTGGGTCTCAGTTTCCTTATCTGTATAGTGGGAGCCACAGGCAAGCTTTGACTCCCCCTGGGGGGCCCATTTTGGAGACAAACTGGGAAATGTGTGTGAAAGGGTCATGAGCAGGAGACAGTGGAAACCAGCCTGTGGGCTGTTTCCCTGGTGCCCTGGGGTGGGGTCCTGTGGGCAGTGCTTAGATGTCATTTCATCCAGGCATTTCCTTTTACAGATGAAGAAACTGAGATGCAGAGAGGGTGGGGCCCTGGAGCACAGTTCACAAAGTGTTCCCCCCTCCAGCATTATCTTTCTTGATCATACAGGAATCTGGTTCAGGGAGGTGGGGCATGGCTTCGATTTCCATTTTCAGCAGGAAAGGAGCAGGACTGCTCAGTGGGTGGGAGGTCTTGCCCAAGATTCCCCAAGCACAGGGCAGCCCTGAGGAAGCCTTGGGGGATGGGAGTGTAGCCCGGCTCAGGCCTGCCTCAGCCCCACCCTCCCTGTGCCCTCCCAGGACATCCAGGAGGTGCAGGGTTACGTGCTCATTGCTCACAACCAAGTGAGACAGATCCCACTGCAGAGGCTGCGAATCGTGCGAGGCACCCAGCTCTTTGAGGACGACTATGCCCTGGTCGTGCTGGACAATGGAGACCTTCTGGACAGTGTCGGGGCTGCCCCAGGAGGGCTGCGGGAGCTGCAGCTGCGAAGCCTCACAGGTGGTCATCATTATCACTGAAATCTCCTGGTGATTGGGAGCTGACCGTGGGGAGGCTTTGCATGAATTAGACTTGACTCCTTTCCAGATAGATAAAGATGGAGCTAGGGAAGGTACTTGGGAAGGTTATAAAAGATTTCCCTTCTTCCTAGGAAGTCACAGCTTGTGCCAGCCTGCCCAGTTTGGTAATTAGGATGCAGAATGGGTTTTTGCCCACTTGTTGGATGAGTATATATAGCAGTGAACAACCTGTGTAACTGTACATGGCAGCCCTGGGGCTGACAGTGTCCCAAATCCTTTGCGTGCATGATCCCATTTCAGTCGTGTTATAATCTTACAAGGGAAGCATCAGTGTTATTCTCATTTTGCCGCTGAGGAAACAGGTTTATAGAAGGTAAGTGACTTGTTCAAGGTTACACAGCTAGTTAGTGGTGAGGCTGGGTTTCAAGCTCCAGCCTCTTTTAACCGCCAAGCAATGTGCACAGAGTAGAGGCAGGAGGAGGGGAGACAGTGACCTGGACATCTGGACCCAGACATGGACAGCTCACTCCTCCCCGGATCCCAGTTGATTCATGTGTGTGGGGTGGGGTGGGGTGGTATTGGTTGGGCTAAAAGATGCTCAAGGAGTCTTTTCTGCTCCCTGGGGATCCTGGGGTGTGTTTAAAGATTTATCTTTATTGTTTTTGACAGAGAGACAGAGACAGAGAGAAGGGGGAGGGCCCAGAGCAGTCTCCATAGTTGTACTTTATCAATTTTCGATACAGTTTCATTCCACAGGTGGGCTGGGCTGTGCATGGCAGGGACCGGGCCAGGGGCCTCCCACATGGGAAGCTTACCTTGGCAAGAACTGAACTGGGGACACACCCTAGTTCAGCATATGGGTTTGCACAGGCTGGGGCTGGGATTCGATCCTCAGACCTTGGGGCTGCAAAAAGAGCGCACAACCCGTTGAGCCATTCTGGCTTCGTTGGGGTATGTTTAAGAAGCTGCTCTCTGTTTAGAAGGCAGGAGGGCAGAAGGTGACAGGAAAAGGAAGTGCCTGATTATTCCCTGCCCCACAGAGATTCTGAAGGGAGGGGTCTTGATCCAACGGAACCCCCAGCTCTGCTACCAGGACACGATTTTGTGGGAGGACATCTTCCATAAGAACAACCAGCTGGCCCTCACACTGATAGACACCAACCGCTCCCGGGCCTGTAAGCCTTGCCCCCCCACCCCTCATTTTCTCAGATGGCCTTCCCCCACCGCACCCCAAACTCCTGGCTTACATCTCCCTGATGGTATCTCTGATTTTGGAGTCCCCTTTGCTTGCTTGAGTCTCTCTCTCGCTGTGCATTCTGCCTCCCAGTCTGTGGCTCACGGTCTCTCTGTTCTCTCCCCAGGCCAACCCTGTTCTCCGGCTTGTAAAGGCTCCCGCTGCTGGGGAGAAAATTCCCAGGATTGTCAGATCTGTGAGTCTTATGGAGGTTCAGAATCTGGGGGGCAGGGCTGGGAGGAATAAAGGTGACATGGACGGGCTGGGATACCAGGTCTCAGGTGTCTCCCCTGGGGCAGGGAGTCTCCCCAGAAGGTGACGCTGGTGAGGGTCTGGGTGCCCAGGCTGCTGCCCAGCCCTCACCCTGCCCTTTGCCTGACAGTGACTCGGACTGTCTGTGCCAGCGGCTGTGCCCGCTGCAAGGGCCCCCTGCCCACCGACTGCTGCCATGAGCAGTGTGCTGCTGGCTGCACAGGCCCCAAGCACTCCGACTGCCTGGTATGTGCCTACTGGTCCCCACCCCTTGGGGGGGCAAGGGAAGGGACACCCCACCTGGTACTGCCCTATTACCCCTGGCACATCAGGGGAGAAGCCCAGTGACCACCAGTTGCTGTCCCCCCAGGCCTGCTTGCACTTCAACCACAGTGGCATCTGTGAGCTGCACTGCCCAGCCCTGGTCATCTACAACACAGACACCTTTGAGTCTATGCCCAATCCTGAGGGTCGTTACACCTTCGGCGCCAGCTGCGTGACCTCCTGTCCCTGTGAGTGCCAGGGACAAACGCCGCTGTAGTTGTTTTGCTGGGGAGGTTTATGTAAGTGGGAGCATATTGTGAGTATTGTCTGCCCCTGGCTCCGGAGAGCTGGTCCTGGTTCTTGTCGCGATGCCTTGTTCTTCCAACAGCTGCTGGGCAGGTGGCCACAGCAAAGAGGAGTAGCTCCAGGCCCAGGCCCAGGGGCCAGACTGCCTGGGCTTGAAACCCAACTCTACCCCTTACTAGCCATGTGTCTGTGCTGTGTCTCAGTTCCCTCATCTCTAAAAGTGGGGGCCAAAGTAGTCCTAACCTCATAGATGCTTATAAAGTTTAGATGAGTTAGTACGCATGTGCTCGTAGAACAGTGCCTGGCACAACCTAAGCACTCCTAAATGTTAGTTTAGTTTTTATCCTATAGTCTAGATGAATCAGAGTTTTATTGTATTTACCAGCTTCCTTATTCCTGATGGGCATTTAGGGACTGGCCTCGGATCTGGGGACCTTCTGCCTCCTCTCACGGGAGATAGAGTGGGCTCTCAGGTCCTGGTCAGACCCTTCCCATGGTGGGTGACAGTACAGAGTGTAGCGCCAGACCATGTGGGTTCAAATCCTGGCTCCTCCACTCATTAACTTGAGTAGTTTACATAAAATTATATTTTGGTTTCCCTTTTGGCAAATTGGAAATCTCACTGTGGGTTGTGAGGAGTAAATGAATGTTCAGGGCTCAGACCTGTAGTAAGGGCATTTCAGTAGATGTTATTCTTATAGTACTACCTGGGCATGGTGACACTACTCATGGTAGGACATGAAGGGCCAGGCACGTGGACACATGTGAACACAGAATTGCATGTGGAGCCACAATCCTGATCTCCTCAGACAACTACCTGTCAACGGACGTGGGATCATGCACCCTGGTCTGTCCCCTGTATAACCAAGAGGTGACAGCTGAGGATGGAACACAGCGGTGTGAGAAATGCAGCAAGCCTTGTGCCCGAGGTACCCACAGCCACCCCCGCCCTGAGCCAGGCTGCAGATCCTGTCCCTCTGTACCCAGCCTGGCCACACCCACTGTCCTGCCCTTCCTCAGACCCTTCTGAGACTCAGTCCTTGTCCCACTGTCTCTACCCCTGACCCTCACCAGATCCATCCAACAAGCTCCCCACTATCTCGCCAGTGTGTGGGGTGGGGGCTGATCAGTTCTAGTGTGGGGGCCGTGATGGCCCCTATACCACCTGCCCCTCCTGCCACAGTGTGCTATGGTCTGGGCATGGAACACCTGCGGGAGGTGAGGGCGGTCACCAGTGCCAATATCTTGGAGTTTTCTGGCTGCAAGAAGATCTTTGGGAGCCTGGCGTTTCTACCGGAGAGCTTTGAGGGGTAAGGATACTTGTTCAGTATGAACACAATGGCCTGAGGCAACGTCAGGGCAGTCACTGATTCCTAAGGACCCAGAGGTGGTAGCATCTGGGAGGCGGGGGAGGGTGGCCAGAGACAGAGGTGGGAGGCCAGGAATGCAGAGAAAGCAGCTGGGAGACCAGAAGGGGCAGGGACTGTTTTCATAAATGACATGTTATCTGTGTACATGCACTTGTATGGAGGTCCAGCGAGGCAGATAAAGTTACCTTCTCCTGAGGTCCTAGTAGCTTTATTCATGATAATCCCAAACTGCAAATAACACAAATGCATATCAACAGGTGAATGAATAAATGATGATCTATCTATACAATGAAATTCTCAGCACTAAAAAGAAACAAACTACTGATAACATAACACAGGAACAAGTCTCAAAAACATTCTATTAACTGAAACAAGCCAGACAAGAGACTCAGTCCCTTAATGTGAGACACTAGACAGGCAAAACCACTCTGTGATAGTAATCAGAACAGTGGATGCCCCGGGGTGTGAAAGGGGACTCGAAAGGGACACAAAGGACATATCTATGTGGTGGAAATACTCTGTGTATCAGTTGGGGTGGGGGAGCCAAGCATGATTGCATTTGTCAAAGTGCATCAAACTATATGGTAAAAATCTGCATTTTATTGTATGTGAATTACATTTCAGTAAAATGTGTATTCAGAAGGAGAAAATTCCTTTTACACTTCCTCTGCCTCTACTCCCATTTGCAGAGATCACTGTTAACAGTTCTCCTCGACCATTGATATGCACATAGACACACAGAGAAACATCATTGTAGTAATTTTACTGGGGGGTTTATGTAAATGGGAGCATATTGTCTGCCCCTGGCTTCCGAGAGCTGGTCCTGGTTCTTGTCGAGATGCCTTGTTCTTTCAATGTCTGTGGAGCAGGTAGCAGCAGGCAAGAGTAGCAGCTCAGGGCCCTGGCCAGGGAACCAGGTTGCCTGGGCTTGAAACCCGGCTCCTCCACTTAACTAGACTTGTGATCTTGCTGTGCCTTAGTTTCCTCATCTCTAAAATGGACTCTTTTTTTTTTTAAATTGTTAAGTGTATTGGGTGACGTTGGTTGGTAAACATGACGTAAGTTCCAGGTGTGCAATTCTACGTTACTATGTGTTGCATTATGTGCTCACCACCCAGAGTACGTTCTCTTTCCATCACCACCTCTAAAATGGGGACGAAAGTAGCCCCAAGCTCATAAGGTGGTTATAAAGTGTGAATGAATCAGTATGCAGCTCTGAGAAGAGTACCTGGCACATACTAAGTGCTCCTAAAAGCCAGTGTCTTGTCTGTAGCCTGGCTAGGTCAGGAATGGATTTTACAGCTCCTCTATTTACTGATGGGTGTTTAAGTCATTTTCAGTTTTTGTTCTTACAGACAGTTCTGCCAGGTACATGCCTCAGGGGGCATGTCTCTCTAGGCCACATTCCTGGAAGAAGAACTTCCAGATCCGAGAATATAAATACCATTTTGATAGATCCTGTCAAACGAGGGCCTGGGCATTGTAGCTCAGGATGGGAGCAGCTTGAGCAAAAGTGGACTTATTAGTGGGGGTGGGGTGGGCATGGCAGGGCCAGCTCTGGGGCTTGGGTCCACCCCTTCCTGGCCCTGCAAACTCTTCCCCTCCTTCTAGGGACCCAGCCTCCAACCTTGCCCCCCTGCAGCCTGAGCAGCTCAGAGTGTTTGAGAACTTGGAGGAGATCACAGGTGGGCTCTGCCACTGCACCCTGCTCTGAGGGAGTTGGGGGTTCTTGTCCTGTCCCTACATTCCTAGACTCATCCTGTGCCTGCAGGTTTCCTGTACATCTCGGCATGGCCAGACAGCCTGCCTGACCTCAGTGTCTTCCAGAACCTGCGAGTGATCCGGGGACGAGTTCTGCATGAGTGAGCAGCAGGGGCAAGGGCCTGGCGGGGAGGCCTGGGCACCGTGGGTCCTTCTGTTCCCCAGGGCGGTTTGCCATGGAGTGCTGGGAAGGGCAGCCCTGCGGCTCGGGGGGGCGGAGGCAGCAAAGCACTGTTCACCCTGCAGCTGAGCGCTCCTCTCCCACAGTGGTGCCTACTCGCTGACCCTGCAGGGGCTGGGCATCAGCTGGCTGGGGCTGCGCTCCCTGCGGGAACTAGGCAGTGGGCTGGCCCTCATCCACCGCAACGCCCGCCTCTGCTTTGTGCACACGGTGCCTTGGGACCAGCTCTTCCGGAACCCTCACCAGGCCCTGCTCCACAGTGCCAACCGACCAGAGGATGAGTGTGGTAAGACAGGGAGCCCAGTGCTGCCTGCTCCCGGTCTGCCAGCACACAGTAGTGCCCATGGGCCCCTGGCAACAGCAATCTGGGACTTTTCATACAGCCCCTCCTTGGGGCACCATTCTTACCACTGCTCTGGCTGGCTTGACCTGTTGGCATGGCTTCTAGCTGAGTCCTGCCTCCCTGCCTTGGCATCCCTCCCTTTCCTTTCCTCTCCTCTTTGTTCTTAGAATCTCAGAATTTCTCTGCCTGCACTGCCCAGGCCCTATCCCCACCGCTCCAACTCAGAGCTACCCCCATAGCCTCTTCTCCTGGTTCACTTGGACCTGGGGCCTCCCTGAAGAGCCTCCCTCTAACTCTTTCCTCCTCACTGCAGTGGGTGAGGGCCTGGCCTGCTACCCGTTGTGTGCCCACGGGCATTGCTGGGGCCCGGGGCCCACCCAGTGCGTCAACTGCAGCCAGTTTCTTCGGGGCCAGGAGTGCGTGGAGGAGTGCCAAGTACTGCAGGGGTATGCGGGGCACGGCAGGGGGTGGCCGGGGGTGGTGGTGCATAGGGGTTTCTTCCAGACCCCTTACCAGCCATCCCCTCTCTCAGGCTCCCCCGGGAGTATGTGAAGGACAGGTACTGTCTGCCATGCCACTCGGAGTGTCAGCCCCAGAATGGCTCAGTGACCTGCTTAGGATCGGTGAGGCACTGATGGGCTCAGAGCGGGGTGGAGGAAAGCGAGCGTGGGTTGGGGTCGATTGCTAGGAACCTGGCCAAGTGGTAACACGTCTGTGGAGAGAGCCTTGAGCTCAGACCTGAACAGCAGCCAAGTAGAAGGGGCTGGGATGCTGGGGACAGTAAGGATTGTGGAGTGGTCCCTGAGACCCTTTGGACTGTGTAGGGTCCCAGGAAAGCCTGTGTTCTTGGCTATGGCTATGCCAAGGTAGTTAGACCTGTGGGCTTAGGCATCAGACTACCTGGGTTCAAATTCCTGCCCTGCTTCCAACCTTAGGTTGCTCATTTGTAAAATAAGTATCATACGAGTACTTGCCTCATTAGGGGTATACTAAGAATTAACTTAAATTTGGATTTGGCACAGTGCCCGAGCACAGGCAAGGCTTTCTACATAGTACAGTAGCTTTCAGTTAACTAGCACCCGTGGGGATTGGTGGATGCCGGATAAATGAAGTAGACTCTGTTAACCGGAACTCCAGCAACTGGCAAAATCTGAAGCAACCCGCAAAAATATTTCATTGGTTGTTCAAGTTCTAGTTAACAGAGAGTCTACTGTAGTTACTATTATTATTTACTTAAGTAATGCACTCCCTTCCTAGGCCCCTAGTTCTTCACTTGAAGGCCCTGGCTCAGGGATCAAGCTTTGAAGTGGGGTGGGGGGCTGCAGACACAGCAGGTCTGGGCTGTCCCAGGAGCAGGGTGACAAGTGCTGAGTAGCAGTGGGAAGCTTGAAGGGGACCCAAGGGCCTGATGCTACTGCTGGCCCCACACAAACCCTTCCCCCCTGCCAGGAGGCTGACCAGTGTGTGGCCTGCGCCCACTACAAGGACTCTCCCTTCTGCGTGTCTCGCTGCCCCAATGGGGTGAAGCCTGACCTCTCCTTCATGCCCATCTGGAAGTTCCCAGATGAGGAGGGCACGTGCCAGCCGTGCCCTATCAACTGCACCCACTCGTGAGTCTGAGGGCCTTTTCTGCCGGGAGGAGAGCTTTGTTTCACAAGCCTCTCTGGGGCTCTTATTAGAAAAGGGGGACAATTCTGCCTTTGTTTACCCCAAGACTTAACTTTTCATATTGTTTTTTATTCTGACCACAAAAGTAACATGTTGCTAATTGTTTTAATTAAAACATGATATAAATCAATGTTGCTAGCAGTTCTAGCCCCAATGTTTCGTTTAACTGCACATGCTAACATGTAATTATAACATATAAAATGTTATGCTCTCTAGTTTTCATCTGTGCACATTCTAACATATTACTGTAACATATATGTTAATATATATTTTTATTCTCCAGTTGTTTTTATTTTTCTGTATTCTAACATATATTTCTTTTTACCAAAACAGGAGCACAGAATTGCTTCTTGTCACTTAAAAGAATTTTGCAATGTTTTTTCATATCCTAACACGGTGATCTACCCTATTTTTATTTTTTTCATATAGTTGCCTTTAATTATACATGAAATACATGAATACATCCTTGTGATAAACATTTTCAGCAATATGAAAGCGTAAACATTGCAAAGAAGCAAATGTGCTTTTTTGTTCCACCCCATCCCCCTGCCCTTCCTGGGGACAGCCACCAGATCCACTCTGTGAGCTTCCTTCTGGCTTTTCCCCACACATTTACATGGACACATATTACATTTCTATTAGGTTGAGTCATATAAGTTGCTGTTTTTGTAGATCAAAAATGGTCATAAAACAGCAATTTCGTATAGTTTGACTCATAATCAGTTTGGTGTTTGCATGTCTTTTTTTTTTAATGTAAATAGAATCATACTCCACGTGTTGTCCTGTATTTTGCTCCGCCCACCACGGAGGCACGTGGGTATGCCTCCTATTTGGTGGAACTACTCCATCTGCAGCACGGATTTAGTATTTAACCATGTCTCTGTTTGAGGGATATTGATCCCATTTTTTGTTTTGTTTTTTGCAATATATTGCTCTTGAGCTCCACATACAAGTGAGCATCTTATACATGCCCCCTAGTGGACAGGTGTGGCATTTTTAGGGTCCATCCTGAGATGGAACTGCTGGGTCACAGACATTATTCAGTAGGTGTTGCCAGACTGTCTTCTGTGGAAGTTGTGCCAGTTGACTGGCTTCTTTCATGGAGGGAATGGCTGAGGGTTTGGACTGGATGCTCCTTTGGGTGTCACCCCCCAGGGCACACCGCAGGGAGGGGCAGGGGTCTGGGATCTCCTCCTGAGGTGGTAGAAAGGCACTGGTGACCTTGAGCGCGGATGAGAACCCAGCCACCCCCGCCTCCGGCTGCTGTGAGGCGAGAGGAGGTTCTCAACCCTGTTGACAGGACTTTCTCTCCTGCAGCTGTCTGGACCTGGATGACAAGGGCTGCCCCGCCGAGCAGAGAGCCAGGTCAGCTTGGTCCCCAGGACGCGTCCCACGTTGCCCTTCAGGCTCCCACCAGCCCCTGGGAGGTCACTGCTGCAGGGAGGGGCTCTCCTGACATGACACATGGACCTTCCTTGCCCACTCTTCCACTGTCAATCCTCTCAATTCGCGTCAACAAGGACGGCTCAAGATGCTCGAGGGGTGGGGAGCAGGAACAGATGGCCAACACCCAGGACTCCTCACCCTTGAGAAGCTAGATGTCTTGTCAGGGCCACGGGCAGCGTGTGCCTCCCTGGGACTCCAGGTAGACCGAGGAGAGAGTGCAGCTGTAGCTCTGAGGGAGGGAAGGGTGAATTCTTAACAAGGGTGGCGGAGTCCTCAAGGAGGAGGTTGCATTGGAGCCAGGCCTTGAAAGAGGCAGGTATGTCATTTACATTAGGGGGGAAGGACTAGGTGGCCTTACGGGGAAGGGGTCAGAAATATCTAGGATGTGTTCGCTTGAAGGTTCTGCTATGGTGGGCCCTTAAGTAAGCTCAGAGAAGGGAGTAAAGGGTGAAGTCTGAGTCCAGTTTGGGTTGGATCTGGAGGGCATAGGCCCTGCCTCATTGCTAGACCACAGGGTGGGTCTCTGGGCAGCTGGGTGGACTTGGATGACAAGGGCTGCCCCGCTGAGCAAAGAGCTAGGTCAGCTTGGTCCCCAGGATGCACCCAGTGTTGCTCCTCAATCTCCCACCAGCCCCTAGGTGATCAGTGGGGAGCTTTGGGGAGAAAAACAGATTGCAGTATGTCCTAGGCAATCATTTGTCTGTGAAACCAGTGTTCATTAAAGGTCTTCGATGTGCTAGCCCTTAGCTAAGCAAGGGAGAGGGGCAAGATGACGGCGATGTTGGGTCAAGGCCCAGGAATACCATCTATTCCAGGATGAATCTTAAAAAGGTGATCCTGTGGAGAAATGGTGGTCCAGGCAGAAGTGACAGCATGTGCAAAGGTTGGGAGCTGTGGAAAACCATGACCTATGGCTGAAAAATTTGGCGAGGGCATCAGAATACTGGGTGTACATTCCTGGGCCCCACCCCATACCATAATCAGAATCTCTGGGGGTGAGGCTCCAGACTTGTGCATATCTTTGTCAGGAAGTTTGAGAATCCTGGGCTATAGCCATGGGCAAGAGCATAGACCATTTGGAGATGTGGATGGAGAGGGCTCTGAATGTCCAGCAAGTACTTTGGGCTTTATCCTGGAGGCAATAGGGAGCCAAGCGAGGTTTTAAGTAGAGAAGAGAGGATGGAAGCCTATGGGTCATCCTGCCAAATTACCCTTTCCAAATGTCAGCGACCTTCATGCCCCTTCTTCACTGGGCCTCTTCATCCCTTCTAACCAAGACTGGTCCCCAATTCCTGACCTTGGCCTCTGTCCCTAGCCCTGTGACATCCATCATTGCCGCTGTGGTAGGCACACTGCTGTTCATGGTCATGGGGGTAGTCTTCGGCATCCTAATCAGGCGAAGGCGGCAGAAGATCCGGAAGTACACGATGCGGAGGCTGCTGCAGGAGACAGAGGTGAGGCGGTCTGAGGGCCTCCCTGCCCGCCTGGGGTCTGCGGCCCAGCCCTGCAGGCACTGAGACAGAGCCATCCTCTCTTTTCAGCTGGTGGAGCCGCTGACACCTAGCGGAGCAATGCCCAACCAGGCTCAGATGCGGATCCTGAAAGAGACAGAGTTGAGGAAGGTGAAGGTGCTTGGATCAGGAGCTTTCGGTACAGTCTACAAGGTCAGAGGTGGGGCCCAAGTCCGGGATGGGGGGGTCCCAGAGGATGTGTTGGGTGTGGCCATGGGTTCTGTTGGGGAAGACAGCTAAGAACTGGGGACAGTGGTATTTGGTAGGGCAGTCATAGAGGCTGGGACAAGGGGAAAGGGAGTAGAGAATGGGGCTAAATAGTGAGGTTGTTGCTAAATGGGGTTGGCCCAAGGGTGGGGAAGGGTATTCCGAGCACAGGTAATGAACTGGACTATTGCAGCTGGGCTGGCCATCTTCCCGCTCAATATCCTCCTCTTTCTGCCCAGGGCATCTGGATCCCTGATGGAGAGAATGTGAAGATCCCAGTGGCCATCAAAGTGTTGAGGGAAAACACATCTCCCAAAGCCAACAAAGAAATCTTGGATGTAAGCCCCTCCACCCTTTACAGGAGGGACCCCCTGGATGCAGGTTTGGGCTCTCTCTTCACTGGGGTTTGAGGACACTCTTGTGTTATCCCCAAACCTTAACTCTTAACCTCCCCAGTCTGTGGGTTCTGGTTCTGGTTTGTGCTGAATGGTGTCACACCTTGGCCCTCAGGAGGGAGGTGTTGTGGTTGGGGGTTTGTGGTCTCCCATACCCTCAAGTGTGTCCCCTTGCCCCCAGGAAGCATATGTGATGGCTGGTGTGGGCTCCCCATATGTGTCACGCCTCCTGGGCATCTGCCTGACATCTACAGTGCAGCTGGTCACACAGCTGATGCCCTATGGCTGCCTTCTAGACCATGTACGAGAACACCGCGGGCGCCTGGGTTCCCAGGACCTGCTGAACTGGTGTGTGCAGATTGCAAAGGTATGCTCCGGGGGGGGCCTGGGCTCTGTGGGTGCCCTGGGGAGCAAGCCTGTTCCCACCCAGGGCTTGGATGGGCAGGTTTCCTGGGAGTTTGGCTAAAGCGTAATTCTTATTCCAGGGGATGAGCTACTTGGAAGACGTGCGACTCGTGCACAGGGACCTGGCTGCCCGAAACGTGCTGGTCAAGAGTCCCAACCATGTCAAGATCACCGACTTCGGGCTGGCTCGGCTGCTGGACATTGACGAGACGGAGTACCACGCGGATGGGGGCAAGGTTAGAGGAGGGAGCAGAGGCAGGTGGCCTGGGGTCTGGGCCCTGGGAGCACTCTGAGCACGGCCATGTCCCCCCCACACCTAGTTCGAGGACTTCCTCCTCTGCTCTCCCAGGTGCCCATCAAGTGGATGGCGTTGGAATCCATTCTCCGCCGACGGTTCACCCACCAGAGTGATGTGTGGAGCTATGGTGCGTGGTGGGGAGGGGTGGCTGAGGAGCCATGGCCCTGCCCATGAGGGGTGGGGGGCTGCTGAGGTGGGGAGAGTGAATGGAGACACCTTAGCATGAATGTGGGGCAGGGGGGAGGGGCTGCCAGGGTCTACACATCCTAGGGATAGAGGAAAGACTCAGGAGCTGCTGCCCTTCAGCGTCACATCCCTCCCTTCTGTCCCCTCCTGGACAGAGCCTCGGGCTCAGACACTAAAACTCCCTGTGGCCCCTGTCTCTTAACCCTGTCTCTGCCCCAGGTGTGACCGTATGGGAGCTGATGACTTTTGGGGCCAAACCTTACGATGGGATCCCAGCCCGGGAGATCCCGGACCTGCTGGAGAAGGGGGAACGGCTGCCCCAGCCCCCCATCTGCACCATCGACGTCTACATGATCATGGTCAAATGTGTGTCTGAGCTGTGCTGGCTGCTTGGAGAGGGTGGGAGGTCCTGGGTGGAGGCGCCTCCAGGGGGCACGGGATGGTGCCAAGAGCAGGACACGTGTGGCCCCAGGGGCCCTGGTATGACTAAGGAGCCTCAAAAGGGTCTCAGTCCCCTCTTATAGTGCCAGTCCAGGGGAGCCCCTAGAGGGTCAGCTAGAAAGAGACTGATATGCAAACAAAAAGGGCAAACTTCCAGAGCTTCTCAGAGGTTCTGGAACTTCAGCTCTACCACCCCAGGGCTTTGGACTTTAATCACTAGACCAGACCTGAGAGGGGGTGGGGGTGTGGGTGGGGGCAGGGCTGGGGCCCACATAGGCTGCAGCCAGAACTGAGCTGCTGAGCTCCCACTCCTCCCAGGTTGGATGATTGACTCTGAATGTCGGCCTCGGTTCCGGGAGTTGGTGGCCGAATTCTCCCGCATGGCCAGGGACCCCCAGCGCTTTGTGGTCATCCAGGTACTGGGCCTTCCCACCCCATCCCTGCCTGTGATGAAGCCCAACCCTTGCCTGAATTGTTTCACCTCTTCCGGAGCCTTCCTCGGGAGGCTGAGCCCTGGGCTGGCGAGAGGCTGCCACACTGTCTCCCCCCCAGAATGAAGACTTGGGCCCGGCCAGCCCCTTGGACAGCACCTTCTACCGCTCACTGCTGGAGGACGATGACATGGGGGACCTCGTGGATGCTGAGGAGTATCTAGTGCCCCAGCAGGGCTTCTTCTGTCCAGATCCTGCCCCGGGCGCTGGGGGCACAGCCCACCACAGGCACCGCAGCTCATCCACCAGGGTCAGTGCCCTTGGTCACACTGTGGTGGGCTTTTGGTTACCTTCCCTGATCCCAATGGACTAGGGTCCCTTTCTCCAATGTCCCTCTATAACCATCACCTCTCGTGGAGATCCCATTTTCCCCAAAAGGATTCCGACTGCCTTTCAACCCATGACCCCATTCTCTCCATGGTCACTGTGCCATACCCCAATGGTGACCTCTGTGTAGCTCCTGTTACCCTGCCACTTCCCATGGAGTCTCCATCCCGAATCCATGAACTCCCACCATGACCTTCTCTTTTGTCCCCAGAGTGGCGGTGGTGAGCTGACACTGGGGCTGGAGCCCTCCGAGGAGGAGCCCCCCAAGTCTCCACTGGTACCCTCAGAGGGGGCAGGTTCTGATGTGTTTGACAGCGATTTGGGAATGGGGGCAGCCAAAGGGCTGCAGAGCCTCCCACATGACCTCAACCCTCTACAGCGGTACAGTGAGGACCCCACAGTACCCCTCCCCACTGAGACTGACGGCTATGTTGCCCCCCTGACCAGCCCGCACCCCGGTATGGAATCCAGGCCTGAGCTGAAAGACTGGGGCGGGGGGTGGGGGTGGGATTGGAGACCCTCGGCTGCGGGCCCACTACAGGGGCTGTGGTAGTACCTGTGATGTCGGTTCTCCCCTAACAAGCCCCCGTCTCTCGCACTTCCAGAATACGTGAACCAGCCAGAGGTTCACCCGCAGCCCCCCTCCCCCCTGGAGGGCCCTCTGCCTCCTCGACCTGCTGGTACCACTCTGGAAAGGCCCAAGACTCTCTCCCCCAAGACGCTTTCACCAGGGAAGAATGGGGTTGTCAAAGACATTTTTGCCTTTGGAGGAGCAGTGGAGAACCCCGAGTACTTGGCACCCCGTGGCAAGGCTGCCCTTCAGCCCCACCCTCCTCCAGCCTTCAGTCCAGCCTTTGACAACCTCTATTACTGGGACCAGAACCCATCGGAGCGGGGCTCTCCACCCAGCACCTTTGAAGGGACCCCTACAGCAGAGAACCCCGAGTACCTGGGTCTGGACATGCCCGTGTGAACCAAAAGGCCAAGTCTGCTTGTGTCCTACTGAACCCTCTGGGAGTGGGAAAGGCCTGACTTCAGGCCTGTGTTGGGACAAGGTGCAGAGAGGGCCCTTGGACCACATCCAGTGGAGGAAACTTCTGCCTTCCTACTCTGATTCCCAGGTGGCTCAGCCTGGTGAGAAAAGGCGGTAGCACTAGGCAGTCATGACTGATTTCGAATCTGGCCCCAGCAGACTTGAGGGACCAATGGATGCCATAACCACAGTCTCAACTGAGGAAGCAGCCCTGTGTGGCTCTCTTTTTCCAGATCCCTGGCACTGAAGGACTTAGGGAAGCTGGGCATAGGAGGGGAAGAAGCCTGAAGGAAGTATCTAGGACAAAAGCAATCCATTCAGAGACTGTCCCCGCGGCCTAGCTCTGCCCCCAGGAAGAAGGGCGCAGCCCCAGTGCCCAATCTCCGTGTACAGAGTGCTTTTCTGTTCTGTTTTTATTTTTTTGTGTTTTTTTAAAAGGTGAAATAAGGACTTGGGGCGAGTGGGTACTGTGGAAGGGAGGGGATTCCCTGGGGTTGGGGGAAAGATGTCCCTTCTCCACACCCACTTTCTTCATCTGCAAATACATTTTAGAAAACATCTGGGCACTAGCTTATGTCTGGGGGTGGCTCTGTGCCATCCCTAACTGCTCATCGCCTAAGTTACAGTCATTTTTCCTGGAGGGAGTGGCTACTCATCTTCAGGATGCCTACATGAGAAGTCTATCCTCCAGCGTCTGGAAGTTGGGATTCTGATCTGAGAGCCCCTTTGACAACCAAATCATTCTCACTGAGAGAGAAAAAAACCCCCAAAACGAATTCCTAAGGCCACCCACCAGAATGGGGTAATCTCTTCCTTGTGGGTAGGGGAATTGAGGGAAGGGGTGGAGGGAAGAGGCAGCGTCTACTGTTTCACTTTCCTTGCCTTGGCTATGACAGATCACTGAACTACAAGTAGAAGCCCACCTATCCAGCATAGCCACCCTAGTGGTATAAAGGCGGGGCCAGCCTCTGCCCCTCCTCGCCCTCCCTGACTAGACATAAAAACACACTAGTTGGCACAGGTGTTTGTAGTGCTACTTTATTGCCAATAGCTGACACTGCCCAGGGCTAGTGGAAAATAGAACTATGGTGGCACTTGACAGTTATGGCTAAGCTGGAGGGGAGTAGGCTTTTGTGGGCACTCATCCTGGGAAGCGGATATAAAGTGACTGTGGAAATGTCAACGGAAAAAGGCTCTCCCATTGAGACCACATGTTTCTATTCCCTCCTGGTAACAAAAGGGGCAAAGTAGGGGCCAGGTTCTCTTCCTAGCTACTAGGAGCTGAGGGGAAAGAGGCAATGGGAAACCCTTGGCTGGACCAAAGGGGAGACAAGGCCTTGGATCCCAGAACCTGGCAGGAACCCGGAATCCCACGTAGTCACAGGATGATGCAGGGAGGTCGGCTGTTGGTGATTTTTTCTAGGGGTTCTCCGTTACTGGCTCTTCGGATGGCCTCAATGAGCTACAGGGCAGAGAAGTGGAATGAGATAATGCACTGTAGGGGCAGGGTGAACCAGAGGTACTTCCAACACTGCCAATACTCACATCTTTCTCATAAGGGAAGCCCCCATTCTCCAGCTTGGAGAACACCAGCTGTCCATTGATCTCGATCTCAAAGGCCCCTGGTGGTAAATAAACTGATGAATGGACTGTACGCTGAGAACAGGCACACGTGGGGGAGGTCCTCCAAATACAGCCTTTCCACACTCCTTAGACTTCACACGGACTTCTTCCTGTCTCCCACCAAACCCTTTAGAAGCTTGTAGTTCTTTAAGCCACTTTCCAAGCCTGGGTCAAGCCAAAGGAATTTACAGGGGGTGTCACCGGTGTGTCCTTTCTTTGAACTAAAATGAAGGGCTCCCTCCTCTCAAACCTATCCTTCTGCAGTCTCACTGGTTTTTCCCTGCAGGCTTCATCTGTGACCCCCTCACCTATGGAAGGGGATTCAAGTTGGCTGGACATTTTACTATGTGCCAGACACTGCTGGACACTAAAACAGCCAACGCCAGAGCTAAAACCCGGTAAAGCTGGGATACAGAACACTGACTCAGCAGGTGTTCTGCGGGCCTCACCTGTGCCCCCCAGACGCGACTCGATCTCGATGCCAGGGTACTGCTCCTTCACCACACTTGCCAATTCCAGGTAGGTCGACTCGAAGCCGCAGGGTTCACTAGGGAGAAGATGCGTGGGGTCCGCTTGGGTTTCGGGGGCGGGGGGCTCCCGTGGACCCACTCCCGTCCGGGCCGGAACCCCACAGGGCGGGGCCGCTCACCAGTACTCCACCACGATGCGGACCCCACTGCCGGGCTCGTGCTCCTTGCGATGGGGCGCCGCGGACGTCGGCCCCAGGTCCCCGCTCATTGCGGCCGGTTCCGCGGCAACGCTGCTTCCGGGTGGGACGCAACGCCGCGGACACGTGACTGGGCGGGGCCGTGCGTTGCGTCCGGGCGCCCCCTGCAGGCCGCGGCTGCCGCGAGGTTTTGACCCTGTTCTTCGCTGGAAAGCTGCGGACTGGGTGGGCGGTGCAGACCACCTTACAGCGCCCAGGCTTGTCCCGCAACCGGTGCTGGACTTCACGGCCTTAGTTCATCTAACGAAATAGCATAAAGCGCTTTCCAGGAAGAGAATGTGGTGGAACAAGGGGTCTCCGGGCCTGGGGTTGGCTGATGGGATAGAATAGTTGCCATTTCTCGCTAACATGCTGATGGCATGTTAAATCAATCCATAGTCACACCCTCAAGTATTTCTTACTAAACTGTAGACACAGCTTAGGACAGTGACCGCCTCTCCCCTGCAGTCAGGAACCATAGGCGTTGGGGTCCCCCCTCCTCGGGCTCTATGCTCCTTATCACGTACACCCAGTTTCTGCACCTCATCCCAGCTTCAGGCTGGCATCGTTATTCGCGTTCTGCAGCTCTAGATATGGAGGCTGTCTCCTTGCCTCTTCCCTCCCTGGAGTCCCACCGTAGTATATTAGCAGGTCACCCACTCTAGCATCTCTTTTTTTTTTTTTTTTTAAGATTTATTTTTATTGTCTTAAAGATTTATTTTATTGTTTTTGACATAGAGAGAAACGGAGAGAAGGGGGAAGGCCTAGAGCAGTCTCCATAGCTTTAGTCATCAATTTTTCAATATGGTTTCCTTCCACACAGGTGGGCGGGCGCTGCGCAGAGCAGGAACTGGGCTGGGGGTCTCCTGCATGGGAGGCACGCCCCTTGGAGCCAGGGGCCCAACTGGGGGCAAGAACCAAACTGGGGGCCTCCCACATGGGAAGCACACCTCAGTTCAGCATATGGATCCACATGGGCCAGGATTCGATCTTTGGTCCCGAGGGCTGCAAGAGAGCTTAACCTGCTGAGCCATTGTGGCTTCCCCTCTAGCGTCTCTTAAATAAACCATTCATTTTGAAACAATCGGGGAAGCTGGGTTGGCTCAGCGGATTAGGCACTCGCTTTGCAGCCCCGGGGACGGAGGATCAAATCCCGGTCTTGACCCGTGCAGACCCATATGCTGAACTGGGGTGTGCTTCCCATGCAGGAGGCCCCCAGTTTGGTTCTTACCTGCCTCCCCACCAGGTTCAGCCCCTGGTTCCAGGGGGCATGCCTCCCTTGTGGTAGGCCCCCAGTCTGCTTTCCGCCCTGCCCCCGCCCACCTGTGTGGAAGGAGACTATGTCAAAAACTGATGACAAAAACTGATGATGTACAACTATGGAGACTGCTCTGGACACTCCCCCTTCTGTCTGTCTCTGTCAAAACAATAAAATAAATCTTTTTTAAAAATGACGTAGAGTTGTGCAACCATCGCTACAATGCAGTTACAGAACATTTTCATCTAGCTCAAAGTGTCTCTCCAGCCTGTTTGTAGTCAATCCAGCTCTCGGCTCCTGCCCTAGGCAACCACTGAACGGCTTACTGTTTACAAGTTTGCTTTTCTTATTTTTTTTTAATTGATGATATCTCAGGCACTAAATGGAATTATACCATATGTGGTGATCTTTCAATTCTGGCTTCTTTCATTCAGTGTAAAGTTTTTAAGGTTCATTCATGCTGGAAGCATGTATCAGTAGTTTGTTCCTTTTTTATAGCTGAGTAGTATCCCATTGTATGGATATACCATCTTTTATTTATTCAACACCAATTGATGGTCATTTGAATTTCCAGTTTTTGGCTATTTTGAATAATGGTGCTATGAATGTTCATGTAAAAGTATCTTTGTATGTATATGTGTTTTCATTTCTCTTGGGTAGATTCCTAGGAATAGAATTGCTGGGTTGTATAGTAAATTTAACTTTTTGAGAAACTGCCAAACTGTTTTTCAAAGTGGCTGTACCATTTTTGCATTCCCGTCAGCAAAATATATCAGGATTTGTTTCCCCATATCTTTATCAACACTTGTCTATCTCTTTGGTTACAGCCATCCTGGTAGGTGTGAGGTGGTATGTCATTGTGGCTATAATTGGCATTTCTCTAATGACTAATGATATTGAGTACCTTTTTTTCATGTGCTTACTAGTCATATCTTATTTGGAAAAAAAACCCCATCCATTCAAATATTTTGCCCATTTTTAATTGGGTTGTTTGTCTATTATTGATTCACAGAGTTCTTTATATATTTTGGATACAAAATCCCTAATCAAATATATGACTTGCAAATATGTACTCCCAGTGTTTGACAATTTCTTTTTTCTTAGTGGTATTTTTTTTTTTTTATCTTTTCACATTTATAGAGAGAAATTATCTTTTTGTCTTCAGTGCATATTTATTTCTATTTTACTTTTGACAGATAGAGAGAGAGACAGAGACAGAGACAGTTAGAGAACCGAACTGTGGGAACTCCCCAGTTCAGCATGTGGGTCCTGCCTGGGCGGGAGCCAGGATTCGATCCTCGGTCCTCGTGGCCTCAAAGCGAGCGCTCAACCCGCTGAGCCGTCCCGGCTTTCCCTTAGTGGTATTTTTTGAAGGGCAAAATTTTTTAATTTTGATGAAGTCTAATTTACTAATTTTTTTTGTCACTTGTGCTTTTGCTGTTGTATCTGAGATACAAGGTCATAAAAGATTTTTCTTCCATGGTTTCTTCTAGAAGTTTTATAGTTTTAGCTCTTACTTTTAGGCCTATGATTTATTTTGAATTAATTTTTGTACATTGAGTCAGGTAAGGATGTAAATTAACCTTTTTTTAAAGATTTTATTGTTTGAAAGAAGGTGAGAGCGAGAGAGAGAGGGAAGAGAGGAGGGCCCAGAGAGGTCTCCATAGTTGTACATCATTAGTTGTGACATGGTTTCATTCCACACAGGTGGATGTGCAGATGCACTGCCACCTGCCATCCCAGCAATTACCAGTTACCCCCCAGTTCAGCATATGGATTCCCACTGGCTGGGACCAGGAATTGAACACCGGACTTCGCGATT